>JAPJBO010000244.1:0-264281 GCA_030068145.1 Diplonema papillatum
CCTAGGCATACATCCGATACGACTCGCATTCTCGCATATTCTCGTATTGGGGGGTCGCGGCCCCGATTCTCGCAAAATTCTCGCATATTCTCGCATATTCTCGCACGTGCGAGAATATGCGAGAATGAGGTTACTCACAGTACGGGATGCTTGAACACATGAGAAACCGGCAGGAATCAACGTTTTAGGTCGTCGCCAAGGCTTCCGCGGCGCATTTTGCCGCCACTGGGCCTCCGAACTTCTTCAGCTGCTGCTTCCTCTGTGTAGTGAACATTCTTTTCTTCCTCTGTCTTCACTGCCACAGTTCGTTTCGTCGTGTTCGTGGATGCAGGCTTTCAAAGCTGTTTATGAACTCGGGAACCAAATTTGCTTGTGCTTTCAGCGTTTTGAGGATTAGGGTCTCCTTGACTCGCTGTCGCTGGGCTCGCTAGATCCCAAGGGCTCGCGGAGCCTGCAACCTAATAATGCACCTGCAAAGGCGGCCCCGAGGCCAATATTCAAAATGCCCGTGCCTCCTAAGTCAGCGGCAACTGAATGGAAGCCGCCAGCTTCACGAAACAAGCTGTGGCAGAGGAAATCGTAGAAGAAAACACAAGAAGCCGCAGCTGGAGAAGTTGCAGGCACAGTGGGGGACGGAGCACTCGTTGTGAAGCGTGTTTTCGACCAATACTCAAGCATTGAAGCAATACCATGGAGCAACCAGAGTTGTTGTTGACAACATCTTGTGTTGAGGTGTCCTTGTCTTGAAAGCAACACCATGCCAGCTGCAAAACTGCAGTTGGCGTAGCCTTATTTCGTTGTTTTGCTATCTCCACTTGGTATTCCTGTCGGAGCCTCGAATACGGGTCAAATATGGATGGCTAGATACGGTTGTGCTCGCCTGGCACTCAATTCCGCAGCTCGCTGGAATAGTCTTCGGGGTTGCAGGACCTGAGCCGGTTCGCCCCATGCTGACAGACTGCGATGTAGACGATGACGGTTGAGATGACCTCCCGCAAAAAGAGAAAAGAACGAGAGGCGACGGCAAGTTCCCAAGACCCTGGCTGCACTCGGCGGCAAGAGTACGTGCGAGGAAAAAGAGGCAAAAAAAAAAGAAGAAGAAATGGATGCGAAGCACAGCGCAGCGCAACACGCTCCTCCCCCGGATTTCCTGCGAACGGGCCATTGAGGGGAAGCAGACTGAACTGAGGATGCAGACGGGAGCGGGCAACGAAGAATGGCAGAGAAAATTCAAAACGGCACGGCTGGTGGCCGTTGCGAAGGTCTACGTTGCGGGACTTGTCCGTCAACGTGTCAAACACTAAGTGGGGGGGGGGGGGGGGGGGGGCGGCATGGGAGTGCTCAGCTAGAAAATGCAGTTGCACAGCAGAAAATGCAGCAGGTTGGAAGCTGAGTTTTTTTTCGCTGTGCCAGCACCCGCGGTAACCGGCACCAATAGCGTCTATTAATGCTGCTGCTGTTAAAAAGCCTGTAGTTGGATCCAGAGCTCACGTTGCAAAGTGGCCCAGTTTGCTGGGCGTCAGCGTGCTGGTGATCTAGGCCAGTTTCCTTCTTCATCTCAGGCTTCGTACGTATTGACGACTTGCTACCTACGACACAGAGATCGAGGTTCTCGGGCACGAACAATACTCACAGTCTCACTGAGGGAGTTGATGCACCACGAAAAGTCGATTAGAGAACTTCACACAGCCTTCAGAGTGTGGTTGGTTCAAAGAAAAATTCAAGTTTTGGTGGATGGAAGGTGACCTCGCCCAAGCTCGTTTCCCCGGGTTAAGGCAGTCACTCAACATTTCCTTGCGCTAGTGCTATCAGTTACAAAGACGTGTTCTTACTTCTCCCTTTCTTCTAGGCAGTTCTCGTTAGACAATACGAAGAGCAGAAACTCCCACAACTCGCAAGGGTCGCGTGCCTGCACATTCTTTGGGGAACAGCGCTTCGAGCTGAGGGTACTCCAGTTGCAGCGGCTCTGCTCCGCTGTGTGGCATTGGTGTCGCATGCATCGGCAAAAAGACCGAGATTCGGAGACGTAAGTCACCGGTTGGCTGGGTGGTGCCCTTTTAGAGTTCAAGTCCGTGAGGTTCCGGTATTTTAAAGTCTCCGGGCGAACTTCGCCGAATGGGTTCTTTTAGATCCTGTTCGTTGGACCCGATTCTTCGAAAACAATGGGCCGGGGGGACGCAAGCCTGCGGTGGACCTGGTAATTCTTGATATTCTGATTTTCTGTCGCGTGCAGTGACAGCTCGCTTTTCTGGCGAGCCATTTCATTTCGAGGAGAGATGCGGGAAAGTCAAAAAAACTGATGGGATGTCACGGTAGCGACGAGACGGCACTCTTAGCGTTTCTGCCGACGACAAGCACAAAGAAAAGAAAACGGGCACTTGTGCCTTCGTTGATTGTTTGCTGGCGGAATCCAACTGTCTTTCTTTCCCCGGAACGGACTACGTCGTGAGTAGCAGATTTGCGATGCGAAATTCAGGATGGCTCGCAAAAAAGTCTGCGTGTGGATTTCTCAGGGTTGAAGTTCGCTTGAAACTCCGCCAGGTATCGGGCGGGCAACGACGGGTTAGGATCAGCATCATCCATTTTTCTTTTTTGAGACCGGTGCAGCTTGGCAGGTGAGTTGCTACTCACTTTAAGAGTTGCAGTTCGCTTGAAATTCCGGGGTTTAGGGTCTCCGTGTGACCGTTCATGAATGGGTTCTCTTAGAGCAAGAAAGGGCTATTACGGCTAGCCATGTCCGGGACTGTTTGTGACCGACCGACACCAAGTACATTCCTTCGTGGAGTGTAGTCTCTTACTTGGATGTCGACTTCAATGGATGGAAAGCTGTCTGAACCGGCACCCTTTTAGGACTAACCCCTTACGGACGGAGGGGGATGGAGGTAGTCCAGAGTGCGGAAAGCCTTCTGGAGGAAAACTGTGGATCGCTCGCAAGCGTTTCATGACCATTCACAGCGGCAAGCACGGATGGATTTAGACGTGTGTCTTCACTCTGTAGATGCGGCGTCCACGCACCAGCTCGTGTTCTGCCTTTCGACATAAATTTATGTCCCCCGTCCGTAAAGGGTTAAAGGATCTTGTGGGGTCTGAGCCATCACACCGACACCTAAGTAAGCTTTCGGCTCCTCCCGCGTCAGCCAAGTAGAAAACAGTGGAAAAGTGACCTCCTGTTGTTTCAGTAGATCCACTCCCAGCCCCGGAGAGCCTCGGAATTACCGCGGGTGCTGGCACCAGACTTGCCCACCCAATTGTGTTCATTGACAGGTTTAGATATCATCCATTGCTTCTAACGTACTAAGTACGTGTTTAGGCTATTTCTCTTCGCTGCCTCAGCAGTGTTGCTATTGGGCAATTTGCGTGCCTGCTGCCATCCTTAGAGCCACCGCGGGGCTGCCGCGGCTCTCTCAGCCCCGGTCACCGGCCAGCCCCAGGGCCAGCCCCCTACACTGTGGACCATGTGCGGTGTTCTCAAATTCACTTTCGGACAGCAGGTGTCCCCCTGTCCGGGTGTCTGGCATCTGGGTTGTACGAAAAGCTTCGGAGCTCGCTGAACATCTGTTTCCACTTGTGCTCTAAAAGAATTGTTGAGATTCTCTGTTTTCACGTCACTCATTTACAATTGAGCAAAGTAAAGATTGACATCGCCCCCGTACATTGCGTGGGATAGGTAACATAGCCGCACCGACTGTTCCGCTCCGCTTGCGACAACTTCAACACTCGGCTCGAATTCCGTGGTTGTAGGGGCAAAAAACAAACGAAACCCCCCCGCCACTCCAAAACTTTATCTTTGCGATCTCTTTCATTCGATGGAACGATGAAGAACGAAGCAGGAAAACAAAAGAAACGCGGTGATTTGACCCAAGGTCCAATAATCTCATCCCGGAGGGTAAGCAACCCCCGCGCGCGCACACACACACACACACACACACACACACACACACACACACACAACACACACGCACCCACATACAGGGTTAACATTGAGTTATTTTGAGTACACGAATCAGAAGGATCAGCGGCATGCACACATAGGGGGGTAGCAATCGCCAGCATTGCACATCGGTTGACGACAAGTGATTCGCATCACTTCGCCGGGCGAGCATCGAAACAAGACTCGAAACACCGTGGCCCAGGTGGCGACTGCCGACCATGACGGGTGCTTTGCACCAGGAGTTTGGAATAGCCGAGCCAAGCTCATTGCTCTGAGCGAGCTTCCACAATGTCGGGTGAGATGTTCCGCCTGTCAAAGACACCCAGCTGTTGCGACGCTTCCCTGTGGCTGGGGTGGCTACAAGACGTATATGGCAAGTCCGCAGGACGCTTCGTTTGCAATACAAATATGTGGCATCGACTAGCGGAGTTTGAATTTGCACCGAAAACGGGGAGTGCGCACGGGCAAAGCTAGGCATGCACCGACTCGACTTAAACTCCAAAGGGGAGTGATGCCGCATGAAAAGACTAAGTCAAAACCAAACCATAAGTGCTACTGGAGTGGGCCCCACTGTTCTTCCTCGCCTCTGCTTGGGTGCCTCACCTGACTCGCCAGTCAAAAATCTCGACCCGGCTGATGCTGCTTGCTCGTACTACGTTTCAGCACGAGAAACATCCCCCGAGTCCTTACCGGAGTCGTCACGTTGGGGAACCCTTGTCCAGTGGATTGTTTGCTCAAAGACTGATGACGGACACGACACTGTTGAGCCAATTCACCCACCCCCTGATCGAGCGTAATCGAGTGTAATATTTTGGGGTTAGAATGCAAAGAATCTGTGGCGATAATCTGCATCGCCGACGGCGCGGTTATCTCTTCGCACGTGAAGTGTCATGCTTTCGCCTCTTTAGCTCGTCTTGATCGTCGCGCTCAGGCGCGCGTTTGGTGCTTCGCTTCTTCTTCGATTGCTCGTCGAGGTTCATCGGTTGCGCGTCGATTTCTGCTTTTTCTCGGCGCCTGGGCGATGGTCGTGGCGCATCGACGCGTCCTTTGCGTCTTTTCGGTACCGGCTCCGCCGCGGAGTCCGATTGCCGCTTCTTCGCTGGCGTTGATGCCGTCTTCCCGACCTTCGTTGCTGATGTCGGCGTTGATGTTGCGGGCTCTCGCTCGCCTTCCGCTGCTTCCCGCAGAATGAACACTACGTTCTCACGCTTCGCCTGTCTCGGCGCCGGCGCGGGGCCCTCCAGCTCCGCCTTCCTCTTCTTCGATGCTGCTTCTTCTCCTCTCTTCTCCTCATAACTCCTCGCCACGGCCGCCAGGTGGTGACCCTTCCGACAGCACAGTTTCGGCCTTCGACTCCGCAAGTCCGCGAGCCGGCTGCAGTGCGCACACGTCGGCATGCCATGATCAAGGCACCGGTGGTGTCCGTTGCGGCAGCACTCCGCGATCGTCTTGCACGTCGCGCATTGCGTCAGGCGGTGTTGCGCGCAGAACTTCACCGCAAGGCCGTCGTCTTCCTTGTGGTGGGCCTTACAGCACCACGCCACCGACTTGCCCTGGCGCTTGCACCCGTCGCATTTCACCTTCTGGTGCTCGTGGCACACCCGCTCACCCCACTTTTCGTGTCGGGGAACCCCTTCCGGCACGTACCACGGATCCCCTCCGACGACTGCCGTCTTCTTTCCTTTCTTCTTCTCCGTAGCGTCGTTGAACACCGCCCATCTCGCCGCGCGCTCCGCCCTTCCACCTCCGTACGTCGGGAAAAGGTCCATCCCCCACGCCTCGCCGTTGAACTCGTGCCGAGCCGTCGTCAGCTGCGTCTCGAGAACTTCCATCGTCTCCGTACCACCACGGAAGATTGGCCTCATCTCGTACCCCGTGAGGCACGGCGGGGCTCCCACCGTTCTCAACGACCCTATCTTCTCCAATTTCCTTCCCGGCAGAGGCGGTTCGTCGCCGTTCCGCTCCAGCGCGTCCCCGACGGTCTTCAAAAGCCTTGCGAGTACCCTCGCACGCATGCTCAACGGTGTCCCGTCCGTCGTTGCTACGACACTGCCTGGAAGGTCCAATCCGGTGTATACCTCAAAGTCGATGGCGAGCTCTGCCGTCGACACGTCACCCGCCACCGACCAGCACATCCCATCCAGCCAATACTGCAGCGCCCGGAACCACCTCTCTCCTCCGACCGCCGCGAAGGTCCCCGGTCCAGCGATCGCTTCGAAATTCAGCCGGCGCGGGGGGCAGTCGTCAGGGTGCAATTGTCTCCAGGGGTGGCCGACCGCCCGGTCTCTTCCTTCTCTCTCCAGCCGTCGTCTCTCGTGCATGACCTCCGCCATGAACGTGTGCAGCACTTCGATGTTGACTCGACTTCCCTTCGGCAGTATCCCGTGTTCTTGCAGGCACGGGGGCCAAGTCGAGCGATCCGCGCCAACAATTTCGGCATATTGGTTTTGCCCTCGGATTCGTTCGTACGCCCGGCACTGCCACCAAATGTGGCCCAGAGTTTCTTCCGTCGCCTCGTCACAGCGTCTGCACAGCCCGTCACCTCCCCACAGCTTGGCCGCATGTGACTCCGTCATCACCGACCCAGCCACGACCTCGGCAACGTCCCGTGCAGCCGTCAGCGTTGTCGACGCCTTCAGCCCGTAGGCATTCGTCGCGACGTACTCTACACCTGCCCGTACCCCATCGAAGTCTACCCGCCTCTTCTCAAGCTCCCCTAGTCGCCAGCCGCGAATCAGCTTTCTCAGGGTGTGCCCTCGCTCCCCCTTGCTTTGTCGCACCAGCCTCAGCACATTCCCTGCCTCGTCCTCGGCGTTGTCGAAATCTTCCGTCCATCGTATACCGAGCTTTTTTGCATGCTCGGCCGCAATACCGACCGGTCCCCATGCGCGGATTCTGCTGCCATACGCCCGTCGAACTGTTGCGACGCGGGCCCTCCACGCCGGCCTTTTTCGGCACACTTCTGCGATCATGCCGAGTGACCGATATGGCAGCACTGCGTATGGGTCGAGTAAGTGGGCCTTGTTGAGAATGCCCAACACGGCCTCTTGCGCCCTATGCAGTCTCACCGGGTCCCAGACGCCTCTGAGTAGTGCTGCGGTGAACTTCCCCAGCCCCCGCACCGTCGGGAGCGCGAACTCGGAGCCGTACGTCGCCGCCGGTAGAACCGCCATCGCCGCTAGCCCCGACCTCTGCGCCCTCGAGATCGGTAAGGCACCCAACCGTTCGGCCTCCTCTGCACGCTGGTCGTAGCGCAGGTCCGTTGTTCTGCGTGTCCGCTTCGTGCCGACCAGACATCCTACGATTGTAAGCTCTTCCTTCGTCACGATGTCGGTGCCACCTATCTTCAACTTCGCTTCGTACCCCTTCGGCGTCCCGAAAGCGAACGTCTTCGGTATCCCGATCGACATGCCGGTGTTCGCACAAAACCTGTCGACTTCCACCAAGGCGTCCTGCAAGCATGCTTCTCTGAGACGCGTCAGGAGGGTGAGGTCGTCCGCGAAGGACTCGCTCGTCACCCCCCCCACGTCGTCCACTCTGCGCACCACGATGGACAGCAGCGCGTTGATGAGGATCACGCTCAGGGGGCAGCCCTGCAGTATCCCGTTGGTGGTGTAAAAGATGTCTCCCAGCCCCATGTGCAACTTGTACCGCCTTCGTAGTCGCGCGTAAACATCGCGCAGCGGCCCGAGAATTCTCTCATGGAGGCCAAGATCCCCCACCAGCTTCAGCACGACGTCTCGTGGCACTTTGTCGAAGCACTTGGCAAAGTCTAGGGCCACGCCGTACAGCTCCTTTCCCGTCAAGAGAGCCTCTTCAATCTGCGAGGCGATTTCAAACACCACGTCCACGGTTCCGTGTTTGGGCCTGAACCCGTGCTGGCTATCTGCTATCCAGCCTTCTTGCCACTGGACGACGTCCCTGAGCCTCGTGCTCGCCCACAAGCGATAGACCGCGCTTGTGACGGTGATGGGCCGCAATGCCAGCGGGTCGAGGGTTTCGTCTTTCGGGATCAGCGTGACCGCGGCTTCCAACAACGCGTTCGGCCACGTTCCGGTCGCTTCTATCGCGTTGAACACCTTCGCCAGGGCGTTCAGCAACGGCAGTGGCAGCTTCTTTAACTCTGCTGTGCTCCATCCGTCCACGCCCGGGACTCCGGCACGCTGCTTCTTTCCAAGAACGCTCCTCAGATCATCGCCCGTCAAATCTCGGCACACCATCGGTCGACATCGGATGTATTCCGCATACTCCGCCTTGAAGGCTTCATAGCACGGTTCCGGTCTACTCGCGTACATCCGGTTGATGGGCGCCCATTCTTTCTGCAACGTCGCGTCGATCTCCCGTAGATTTGCCGTGTAGCGGCCATCCACTTTCAGCGCCACCAGACCGTCCGCCTTCTTCCTTCTGCACCACGGAAGCAGTTGCGCCCTGTTTGCACAGTGGAAGTTCTGCATCTTGCTCTCCAGCTGAGCTATTCTCCCCTTTCGCGCCTGTGCTGTCAGTGACCGGCTCCTCGCTTCCAGCTTCTGCCTCAAGGTCTGGGCGACGCTCAAGTCCGGCGGGCGTCGCGGCAAATCGCGCACCTTTGGTACTCGTCCGGCCATTGATTCCAGTCCCGATACTACGTTCTCCCACGTCTTCTCCAGCGATCTCGGCATGCACCCGGGTCCTTCCCCACTCAGTGTTTGCAGCCCTCGGATGTAGGCGTCGAGGCCGTTCAATATCTTCCGGAATCTGCTTGAGGCATACGTACCCGCGCCCGTCCCGGTGTCTGTCACGGACGCAAAATGTTCTCTCTTAGGCTTTCTTGTCTCACCCCGTCCTTGATAGGCGGCAACGGGCCCGTCGAGCAACCCCTGTTTCTCCGCCAGCTCGACCAGATACCCCTCGCACGCCTTAGTCGCCGACACCCAGAGCGCTTCCACGTCATCTGGTGCTGCATCTTCGAACCGGTGCTTCACTAACAACTCTTCCGCCCGCGCTGCTGCCCGTCCTTCGTGCGTCACGTCTACCTGGCTCATGGACCTTGGCATGCGGTACCTCTCACATGTGTCTGCAAACGCGGTGATGTCCAGCTCTACCGTCACCATCTTGTGGCTGGGCACCCGCTGCCCTTCCGCGTCTACGACGACGGTGGTTTCGCTCGCTACCAGTGAGTGTATCGCGACGTCGTTCAGCAAGACGTGATCGATGCGTGTGCCTCGCGTCCCTGTCTTCTCGTACGTCTTCGGGGCACCGCCATCGGTGCAGATCTCTGCGGCGTCGTACCATCCCGATCGCAGCATGCACGACATCGCCGCCGACGACGAGGGCTCCGCATTAAAATCGCCGGCCACAATGACCGGTACTCGTCCGAGACTTGCTGCTTCTCGGTGCACCTCCGCAATAATCTTCTCCCTCTCCGGCGCCGCCTTGTCCCCCGAGTTCGCATACAGTGTGAAGACATGCAAAAATTGGTTTCCTCTTCCAAGTCCGACGGCCACGTGCACCCACCTCCGGCTCGGTGACGGCTTCCCGACCACGAAGGCCGGCGCCGGTTTCTTCGCAAAGACTGCAACACCCGCTCCGCCGGCTTCCGCTATCCACGGTGATGCTTTGCCCTGCCGGTCAAGTCGCTCCCGACACGGTTCCCCCCACAGCGACTTCCAGTCTCGCCTGACGCCGTCCTCGAACTCCCTCTGACCCCAGTCGGTCAAAAGCGTCTCCTGTACCGCCAGAATGTCGACAGCGGCACAATCCAAAAAGTGTGCCCTCCCCCCGAGAGATGTCATGTTTATCGTCCCGAACTTCAGCGTCTCCCTTCCTCCTTGTAACACGCCCCCGTCCCGCTTCGGCGGCACCTGCTGCGACCTGGCGTCCGTTCCTTCATGTGCTGCGACCCTCACCGCGTGCTCGACCCGGCTCAACTCCACAGTTTCCACCGTGTCTGCATGTAGCGCCAGCTCCGCCAATGTGGTACCCGGGAGCAGGAGCCGGTCGTAGTGCTCCGGAACGTACGTGACCGCCGTCTGCTGCCCCGTGGCGCCCACGCGAGGTGCGTATCGTCGCAGGATGTGCGGCCTCCTGCTGTCCAGCACCCAGAGTACCGCTCCGGTGACCGTCGCGGCTGCCGTCAACGTCATCTCGTCCCCGTACTCGTACGGCCCCCGCATTGCCTCCACGTAAGCAAACCAGCTGCCGTACCTTTCGGACGGCGCGAAGTGTGCTTCGAATGTCGGGTCTTCCAACATCGCGTCCACAACCCGTGCACGAAGTCTCCTTACCGACCACCCCGGCAGTCCGGCTGCGACCGCTGCGAACTGGCAGGCCCCGTCCCCAGGGACTTCTTGCACACTCGCTCCCATCGCGTCCGCGGCTTCTCTCAACCTTAACCCCAGCGTTTCGTGCGTCTCTCCACCGCCACGCATCCCGTCGTTCTCCAGTCACGAACGCTTCGCCGCTGCTGGTTGGTGTGCCTTCTTCGCCTTTGCCGAGGGTGACTTCCCCGGCGTGCTTAACAGACGCTTCGCCTGCGACATCTGCGCGTCTTCGGAAGGAGCGCTGGCCTGTCCCGTTTTCTGCTTCGTCGGTGTGGCGACGGGAGTCTTCGGCGCCTTCTTCTTGCTCGCTTGGGTTCGGTCCACCGGCATAGTCGGGGGTGTTTTCGGCCTCATAGTTGCCACCATCTCCGTCAGCTTCTCCATCTGGGCACTGAGCTAGTGTAATATAGTGTAATCGAGTGTAGTAGAGTGTAATCGAGTGTAGTAGAGTGTAGTCGAGCGTTGTAGAGTGTGATCGAAGTTGACACTAGTATTTTGGGTTCGACCACTGGTGGACCCCTGGCTGGCCCATGAGCGACCATGTTGACCACTGTCTGGCCCAAGAAGTGCCAAGCACAAGCATACGAGGGACGGAAACCGCAGGTGTGGGCCTTCACCGTGGTGGAGCCAGGCTAGATTCGGGGTGGCGCCCTGGGAGGGACAGGGACGGGGGTAGTCACGCCTTAGTCCCAGGGCCTCTCCCCACCCATCTGTATGTGTTCTCCTGGTCATCGCTACCGCGCTGACCTTTCCCTCAAAGCCCGCTGCCCACTGCCCTACAAGAGACATGCTTTGCACTCTCTGAATGCCCATTGACTGTGCTCCGCTTCAGCCGACTGCTTTGGAAGAGGTACTGTGCTCCGTTTGGTGCCGACTGCCCTGCCAGAGACGTGCTTGCAGACAGAGGTCGGCCGCCGCTACTTTGGTTTTCTCTCGCGTCTTCCCAGCTCCGCCACCTTCCCAGAGGCTTGGGGAGAGCCACGTGCTCCGGCTGTAAGGGACGAGACCGAGGTGCGACGCTGGCCCCGGTCGCAATCTGTATGTGCCGGCCCGGCCCGATTAGGCCTTTGGAGTACCGCGTGAATGGCGCGATTGGGCCCACGCGCATGCAGCCTGTCTGCTCGCAGTCACGCCGGCCGGCCCGCAACCGCAACCACATTCGCTTGTGCCCACACACCAGCTCTTCTTATCGAGCTAGCGATCCAGCTAAGGAGCACAACCGAGGATCCGAGGCGGAATCATGCCCCACAGTGGCCGCACGAGAGCAGACAGCGATGAAGGCCGCAGGGACAGGGTGTGTCAGCCACAATAACGGCAGGTTCCTCCCGCAGACGCACTACCCATCGGAATGTGACAGCGCAAGTAGGCTCGATGGAAGCACGAAGTGAAGCAGGATAGACGAGCTACGGAGACGAGACGAGTCGTGTACCAGGGGCAGGCCGGGACGATGAACCGCATGAAGCCGAAGAAAAAGTTCAAGAACGAAGCAACACCACAAGCCGCGTGCAGCCAAGCAGACCTCCCGGAACCTACGTGGGCAGTAACGAGGAGCCAACAGATGAGTGTCCACTGAACCCCCTTGTCAATCCCACGAGGGCGTCTGACAATGGCATGCGTGACATTGCAGTGCCTAAAGGTGAGATTAGCCTCCGTTTTCAACCGCCTTGTTGTCGCCAGGGAGATCGAACCCACAAACAGAAACTTGACATCTTCGAGGACAGGGTGCCCTATCGCCTGGAACTGCCCCGCAGGGAATGCCAAAAGGCTCGAGTATTAGCTGCGCTAAATTGCAAAGGTTGCTAATACGGGAAAACGGGTACCCGAGCCCCTATGCACTCGACAACCTGCTTCCACAAGTCAGTCCGAACTTCCTCGTCCCCTGCTGCACTGCCTGGATACATCCTTTTTTCAGACGAATATGCTTCTTTTTGTTCGATATTCGATGATCGTGCCATCAGCATCTTTAGCCCCAGAAGAAAGCTCGATAATAGACACGTTGCATCGGCTAATCAGGATTGGCTGAGTGCTGTGTGTTTAATCAATTGTTACAGTACCCCCCCAATTCACCAAAAGCTGATCGATTGTAATCGATCGTAATCGAGTGTAATCGAGTGTAATCGTTTGGATTAGAATGCAAAGAATCTGTGGCGATAATCTGCATCGCCGACGGCGCGGGGAGTGTAATCGAGCTCAAGTCGGGGTAGGTGAATTGGCTCAACTGTGCGTTTTCTTTCTTTCTTTCGACAGTTCATTTGCTTCTTTCTTTGCGACTGAGTTGCCTTGCGTTTATCCTTGAAACAGCGGTGCTTTCACACAAGTTAGGCCTTTCGGCACGTTTAGGAGAGCTCGAACATGTGGGGGGCCGTCCTCGAAACCAAGCCAACCCGCGTACGACGCGACAGTGATTCTGAGAGACTATCGGATTTATCTCATATCCACGGAGCCACTCGGGTATGGAACGACGCGGGATACAGTTCCCCTTGCACCCGAGACGAGGCATCCTGTTGGATTGTCGGCAAAAGCAGGAATCCGCGACGGTCGGCCGAGGACGGTGACGGGCCACCAGTTGTGAGATTGAGCCGAAAAAAGGCCGCGGGATGGAGGCTAAGGATGCGCGCCCCCCCCGCAGCCACACTGCGAAGAAGCCCCCCGGACGCACCAAGTTTGTCACACCCGGGAGGAGTCGTCCTGGCGGATTGTCGAGAGAAGCATGGAGCCGTAGCCGGTGTTGCCGGCGGTGCCGGCGGGCAAAGATATGGGGGAGGTGTCGGATGGCGCCGTGAGGTTGTTGTTGGCGGGGCTGGACGACGTCGACAGCTGCGGGGACCTCAGGAGGGTGAAGGTGCCGTGGCGGGATGGGTTCGACGGCCGCGCCATGGACGAGCTGAGGGCGGGCCGCGGGATAGAGGCGAGGCTGGCGTTCCTGGGGCCCGGGCCAGACCTGCGGATCGAGGCGACGGATATCCGGCGGTCCGAAAACTCGAGGCCCGCCTGCCCCGGCCACGGCTCGTCCTTCTCGCTGTCTTCGCTGGTCGAGTCGAGGCTCGCGTCTTCGCGCAGCGGCTCGCCCCCCCCGGCGCCGTCCTCCCCGTCCAGCTGCGTCAGCTCGAGGCACAGCCGCCGCCGGATCGGCGTCCGGCAAATCGGACACCGCTTGAGCTTCGGCGCGCAGTCCGCGCACGCGCACAGGTGCCGGCAGGGCCACATCACCACTGCCTTCGGGTACTCCAAGCACACGACGCACTCCCCATCCGCCGTGGTTCCCACGTCGAATACCTTCTGCACCTACGGGTGGGAAAATCTTTGCAGGTGTTAGGCAGGATCTTGCATTTCATGCATGCTTGATGCTGGCACCAAGTCTTCTTCGCGGGAATGCAGCTTTTCTTTTTTGTGTTGCCGTCGATCCCGAAGGACGATCAGTGCTTTTTTCCACTTTTTCTTCGTTCTTTTGTTGTCGACGACTTCTTTCTTTACCATGGTAACTTGGACTTTTTGGTGCCGCAGAGGGGGGATTTGTGTTTGTCACACTACAATGTCTACATGTACGGGTGTGCTTTTTCATCGCTGCCTCAACGCTACGGTATGTGCTGTGTAGTTTCTTGGGGTCTCTTCTTTCCAATCTTGCAATTTTCCAACAGTGTGCGGTGCCGCCTGCAAAGGCGCATGCCGAATCTCGGAAGCTCTAGTTCCGCTTTGGACACAAGCAGCGAACACACACGGGTCAACATGTAGAACGTGGTGGGCCCGAGACTACATCCCTCGAAGGAATGTAAGTTGGTGTCAGTCACAAACAGTCCCGGACATGGCTAGCCATTACTCTTAGTGAAAGTGCACCAAAGAAACAACCCACACACACATAGCCTTTACTTGCTCTAAGAGAACCCATCTAACAAAGGTCACCCGGAGACGCTTAACCCTAAAAACCGTAATCTCAGCAAACTTTAACTCTGAAAAGAACAGCACGTACCTCGCAAGGGTATGCACCTTTACCCGCATTCCCGACTATTACTGCGGCGCTATCCTTCCCTGTCCAAACAGCGGTCACCTGTGATTGATATGTTTTTTGTGGTCCTTACCATGTCTAAGGCATATGATTGTTCATCGCTTCAGTACTCAGGTCGTGTTTCCTAACTGGCAAGAGCTTCATCGCCAGCAACACCTTTTTGACTCTCGCATCCAACTGTGACAGTGTGATGCATGGAAAGCATTACCATGTCTAAGGCATATGATTGCTCGTCATTTTAGCTCTCAGGCTGTGTTTCACCGCAAGCGAACGCATAGGTCGCTGGCGACACCCAGTCTTAACTCTCGCATTCAAGTGTGACAGTGTGATGCATGGAAAGCATTACCATGTCTAAGGCATATGATTGCTCGTCATTTTAGCTCTCAGGCTCTGTTTCACCGCAAGCGAACGCATAGGTCGCTGGCGACACCCAGTCTTAACTCTCGCATTCAAGTGTGACAGTGTGATGCATGGAAAGCATTACCATGTCTAAGGCATATGATTGCTCGTCATTTTAGCTCTCAGGCTCTGTTTCACCGCAAGCGAACGCATAGGTCGCTGGCGACACCCAGTCTTAACTCTCGCATTCAAGTGTGACAGTGTGATGCACGGAAAGCATTACCATGTCTAAGGCATATGATTGCTCGTCATTTTAGCTCTCAGGCTGTGTTTCACCGCAAGCGAACGCATAGGTCGCTGGCGACACCCAGTCTTAACTCTCGCATTCAAGTGTGACAGTGTGATGCATGGAAAGCATTACCATGTCTAAGGCATATGATTGCTCGTCATTTTAGCTCTCAGGCTGTGTTTCACCGCAAGCGAACGCATAGGTCGCTGGCGACACCCAGTCTTAACTCTCGCATTCAAGTGTGACAGTGTGATGCATGGAAAGCATTACCATGTCTAAGGCATATGATTGCTCGTCATTTTAGCTCTCAGGCTCTGTTTCACCGCAAGCGAACGCATAGGTCGCTGGCGACACCCAGTCTTAACTCTCGCATTCAAGTGTGACAGTGTGATGCACGGAAAGCATTACCATGTCTAAGGCATATGATTGCTCGTCATTTTAGCTCTCAGGCTGTGTTTCACCGCAAGCGAACGCATAGGTCGCTGGCGACACCCAGTCTTAACTCTCGCATTCAAGTGTGACAGTGTGATGCATGGAAAGCATTACCATGTCTAAGGCATATGATTGCTCGTCATTTTAGCTCTCAGGCTGTGTTTCACCGCAAGCGAACGCATAGGTCGCTGGCGACACCCAGTCTTAACTCTCGCATTCAAGTGTGACAGTGTGATGCATGGAAAGCATTACCATGTCTAAGGCATATGATTGCTCGTCATTTTAGCTCTCAGGCTGTGTTTCACCGCAAGCGAACGCATAGGTCGCTGGCGACACCCAGTCTTAACTCTCGCATTCAAGTGTGACAGTGTGATGCATGAAAAGCATTACCATGTCTAAGGCATATGATTGCTCGTCATTTTAGCTCTCAGGCTCTGTTTCACCGCAAGCGAACGCATAGGTCGCTGGCGACACCCAGTCTTAACTCTCGCATTCAAGTGTGACAGTGTGATGCATGGAAAGCATTACCATGTCTAAGGCATATGATTGCTCATCTCAGGTCGTGTTTCCTAACTGGCAAGTGCTTCATCGCTAGCAATATCTTGTTGACTCTCGCATCCAATTGTGACAGTGTGATGCACGGAAAGCATTACCATGTCTAAGGCATATGATTGCTCGTCATTTTAGCTCTCAGGCTCTGTTTCACCGCAAGCGAACGCATAGGTCGCTGGCGACACCCAGTCTTAACTCTCGCATTCAAGCGTGACAGTGTGATGCATGGAAAGCATTACCATGTCTAAGGCATATGATTGCTCGTCATTCTAGCTCTCAGGCTGTGTTTCACCGCAAGCGAACGCATAGGTCGCTGGCGACACCCAGTCTTAACTCTCGCATTCAAGTGTGACAGTGTGATGCATGGAAAGCATTACCATGTCTAAGGCATATGATTGCTCATCTCAGGTCGTGTTTCCTAACTGGCAAGTGCTTCATCGCTAGCAATATCTTGTTGACTATCGCATCCAATTGTGACAGTGTGATGCACGGAAAGCATTACCATGTCTAAGGCATATGATTGCTCGTCACTTCAGTACCCGGGTCGTGTTTCCTAACTGGCGAATGCTTTCATCACTAGTATCTTCTGGACTCTCGCATTCAACTGCGACAGTGTGATGCACGGCACTAGCGAATGTTTTCATCACTAGAAATACCTTCTCGACTCTCGCATGCAAGTGTGACAGTGTGATGCACGGATCGGCAGCAGGTTGTATTTTGCCACTGGCGAATGCATATCGCCAGTGACACCTAGTCTTGACTCTGCATTCCGGAGAGACAGCAGTGCAGACACAAGCACTGTACAATTCTGGCACAGTTCAGACGCTTAAGCGGTGTGGTAAAGCTCACGTTTTCGTTTTCACCCCAACGACAACGAGGGTCAGATTAGCCTGCAGGCAGTTGATTCCCTTCGAGACGTTCCCACCAACGGTTGTCAGAAGTAGCATCAGTTTGTGATGAGGATCCTTCTTGCAGATCCGATTGGGTCTCCGTCGCCGTTCTCTGAGGTTTCCAGGGTTTGTTGTCTTTGAAAGAGAGTTAAAGTATGGTGAAAAACGTAGCTAGTCAGTCGGTGTCACCTGAGGAAAGGCACCTGCGAGAGAAAAAATCTGGCGGCGGCACATACAGTGAAAAGATCGACAGTGCCGTGGCGGACTACAGCGGGTACCGAGCTTCGTTCAACAGGCTGCTGGTTTTGCCGGGCGCGTCGCCGTCGGCGGCTGCGAACCTCCGACCAACGCTTGATCTTCGGCGCCCAGAAGCAGCCGGCGCCCATGAGCAGGGCTGCAGCGCACGTCTGTTTTTAGAGTTAAAGTTCGCTTGAAGATCCGGGGGTTTTCGGGGAAATCTTGTTGCCAGAACACGTTTCTCCAGGAACCTCATGTTGCTTTTTCGGCAACCCGCTCGATACTTTCCGGCGGGTTGGTCAGCACCGGACCCTTTCGCTGGGAACAAAAATACTCGAGGGGCTGCCTTGTGCATACTTCGAAGGAGGCTAGAGGGCGAGAAACAATACAACTACAAAGTCACTTGAAAGTGGGTCTTTTTTTGTTGAACGCTGACGCCCGCCACTGAACCCAGATTCACCTGTTGTTTCGTGTGGGCTACAGCACATTTACCTTTGATCTTTTGCAGCTGGCAGCCTCCTCAAGTATTTCTTACAAGGCAGGTGCTTATACAAAAATAATGCATTCGTCTTTTTGCGAACTCTTTTGCGTTGACACATCCACACGCGTATCGCCTGGTTTGCTCCTTGTGTTAGGGATCTCCAGCATACAAATGCAAACTGATGGCATGATCTTCAGTCACTCCGGATTGCGGGAGTGGTTTTGCGGTCGTTTGTGCGATCGGCCTCACCCCCTCAATGCGGGAGATGGCACTCCCTCAGTGCGGGAGTGGGACCCCTCAATGAGGGAGTTGCCACTCCCGCACTTTTTCACTCCCGCGTTGTAGTATATGGCTGCTGAAGTCCGGGCTGCACAATTCTTTGGGACACATTGCACGTGTTTCGGAAATACTCGAGGGACTGCCTTGTGCTCATTTCGAAGGAGGTTGGAGGGGGTTTGTTGAACGCTTACGCCCGCCACTAAACCCAGATTCACCTGTGTTTCGTGTGGGCTACAGCACATTTATCTCCTTTGATCTATCGCAACTGGCAGTCTCCTCAAGAATTTCCTACAAAGCAGGTGCTTATACAAAAAAAGGGGGGATTGCAAGAACGTGCTTGGAATGGGTATGTGCTCAACACCGCACTGGTCCCGTCTGCGCCGTGTTTCGGTCCTTTAAGCCACGGACACATAAGGCGGACCATCATCAGCGTGGAACCTGAGTGTCTGCAGACAGGACTGCGGTGTGAGTCTGGTTTGTCAGCGGCTGTTCGTAGCTCGTCACAGCCTGGACCACCCGTGCTACTAGAGCACAGGCGAATCCACGGGGAGAAGGCCCCTACAACCGTGTCTGAGCAATCAGTTAAAAAACTCAGGGCACTCGCCCTGATTGTGACTGCGACTCGCTAGGCAGCACTGACTTGTCTTCTTTTTACGGTGGCAATCTGCGAAGTAAACTCCGCAGAGCACAGTGGACATGGGGTTGCCGTATGCAGCACCAATGGTTGAAGTACCAAAAGAAATACTCGACGTAGCTGCTTCGACTCCGAATGGAAGGGGGGAAATATAGAGGTAAGGGGCAAATACAATACAAACACAATCTGATTTGTTCTTCGCTTACACCACCGTGTGTTGTTTTCTCACTCAGGATTTTTTGACCTGTTGTGTTTGTGTGATTTGTCGTGTAGGGGTAGACCCGCATGACCTCACGTCCGTTCAACACGTGGTTCGGTAGTTACAGCACTTGGGATCCCTTCTGTTCTTTGTCGGGCAGCATCGTCGAGCATTTCCTTTCAAGCTGGCGCTTATGTAAAAAAAAGGGGGGGGGGGGGGGGGGAACCCTGCCGGGAGATACCAAGGGCAAAGTTTTGTCGAACGTGTCGACGCGCTGCGGGTCGTCGAAGTAGCACTCGGGCTTGTGCGGAGCGAGCCACCACGAGCGCGCGTCGCTCCGCCAGCACTCGTTGCTGTAGCCGGGCTCCCACTCATCGAGCTGCTCCTGGCACTGCTGGCTGCTGCTGCCGTAGCTGTTGAAGAACGTGCAGCTTTGCAGCTCGGTGCCAGTTTCGCTGATGAATCCCATGTTCCGCATGACCAGCTTGTAGTGGACGACGCCGTTGACCACGGACGGCGTGCACTGGCCGGTGCGCTTCGTGTCGGCCCCAGCTATACACGCTCCGCTCTGCGCCGTCGGGTTGAACCGCATCACGGTCGCGGCTATCAGCAGGGCCGCAATGCCCACGGGGATCACCACGCAGAGCATGATAGAGAACACCCTGCTCGTCAGGCTCGACTGGTCCCGACGGCGAGGCATCGTGGGTTTGTGCTACTAAAAGCCTGCAGCAAAGCAGCTATTCAGGATCGACCACGTGGTCCGCGTCTACGCGTCAGAAACAGTAAAATCGTAGGTGCGCGCCGGTGCTAACGCGGGCTCCCCCCTCCCCCGACGGCAAAAACACAAGGGTTTCACAGCCGCGCCCGAGGAGGGGAGAAGGCGGGGGTGGGGTGGCCGTAGCTAGACGAGGCCACTCTCTCCCCCCGGTCGGTCCCTTAACGTTTCCCCTTCTCCTGCGGTGCGGTGCTTTGTAAGACTGCTCTGCTCTGGCATATTATTATTATACAGATCGAGGTAAGAAGCGACGACTTCCCTCCTCGGGCGCGGCTCTGCTTTGCGTCAAGAAATCTTTCGGATCTTAGTTGTGGCATGCTTCTGCAATTCCCATTGACTACCGCGTCTGGTCGCGGTCTGCATCGTTCCCAGAGCCACGACAACCACCGATATGTGCGATTGATGTCACCCTCGATCAACCGCAGTTGAGCCGAGGGGCTACGTGTTGGGAACTGTGTTGTGTGCTGCTGACCGCATGTGGGCCTCGCATAAGGAGCTGCGCGACGCGCAAACTGTGCTTGCCAGTAAGTCATTTTGGTGGAACACCGGTCGAGGGATGCTCCGGAATCCAGCCAGAAAAGAAAGGGAAAAGATAGCAAACCCAAGAACCAACAAGCGAAATTCGGGGAAGCTTGCTCATGGCAGAGTTATGCAGTGCAGGGGGGGGGGGAGCATGCGAAGCTAGCGGGTTATCAACAGCTTAGAAAGAGGTTTAGTACGGCGCTTTCTTTTGTTCGTGCGCACCAGCGGAACTCACCTGCTCCTCGGTAAGTTGCATGGATGCCTGCATCGGTACGATGCCAACCACTATTTTTCGGACCAGCAATTGCACCGCTAACACAGGGTAACACTACATGCAACGCACGCGACGCAGAGCGCTGCTCCTTTTTAGGACTAACCAATGCACCCAATGTACTGAGAAAGGCTAAAAAAGACGCAGGATGGCGTGTTTTTGGGTGGTTGTTCAGAATTCCCAACCTGTCACCGAAGCAGGGGGTAACAAACAAGCGATCCGCCGCTTCGCCGTCCGCACTCCGTTCCAGAAGTGCTCGCGAAGTTGAACCTTGATTCCCACGGAGATCGGCAGCGTGCTGTGGGATAGTGATTCAAACGACCGGTCGTACGTGCTCCCTCGTCAAAGGTGAGACTGTTGAGACGAACTCGCATTCGACAACAGCCCTGCCAACCTCGTTGGACCGGTAGCCGACTGCTCTGCTCTGGCATATTGATATTATTCAGATCGAGGTAAGAAGCGACGACTTCCCTCTTCGAGCACGAGAACTACCGGGCGAGATGGCATTGGTTTACAGCAGTGGACTACGACGTACCTGAGCATCTTGGCCCCCACGCTCATGTCCTTGCGTATTGAAGTCAATTTGTTGACGAGATGAGCACAACGCCATTCCATGGTTGGTTTCCATCAACTCCCGTGCGTCGGCGGTACAGCCTTTTTTTTCTTCAGCCCGCTTGCCAGCACCTGGCCAAGTCGACTTTGTGCCTAGATGATTTCGAGAGGCTCCCTGACCGTGTTGTTCGGGTCCTGCCGGGTGATGCTATAGGTTTGCGTCTTGCAGCGACGAGAAACTTGACCCGGTGCCCAAGGCTACAACACGAGGATCAAGCCCTGCTTTGCAGGCAGTGCTGCTGATCTTCGATGGGCTTCTGGTGCAAAAACCGCCTCCGACTTGGTCGCTGAAAAGTGAGTGTTCTGCACTGCGTTCCAGGTCCGTTAGTGCTCACGAAGTTCGCCGCACTGCAGGGAGCAACGTCTCTGCAAGCGTGTTGTATCCCGCACCGGGAAGCGAAATCCAGGGTATCCTCAGCCTTTTCCCTGTTTTTCCAAGCTTCGCTCAGCGCCCTGGCTGCCTTCTTGGCGGTGTTCTTCCCGGTGTCTCGCGCCTGCTTTTCGGTGGCGGCGATCTTTCGGAACTCGACGTCGGCTTGCACTTGGGCTGTGCTGTCGTGCGCTTTGATGATTTCGAGGTTCTCGCGGGCCTGGTAGTTGTGCTTCGACAGCTCGAACTGTGCCTTCCGAAAGCGCGCTTCTGGACCATGGACGAATTGTGGGACCCCAGGCTTGTACCTACTTGTGTGTACCTATACCGGTGTAGGCAAGTACAGACAACAGGCACAGATACGGGTGGGTACCGTACAAGTGGGTACGGGTATACAGGCACAGGTGCAGGAAGGTCTGGGTACAGGCGGGTGCTGGTGCAGGCGCGGCCTGCTGTGTCGTGTGTTGTTCGGGTCCTGAGGGATGATGTTGTTCGCGTTCTCGATGGTGCACTTCACGTTGTCCATCTTGAACCAGCAGAGCACGAGTGTTCTGCAGGATCTGCACCCGGAGCTCGTCCACAGTACAGGGAGCAACGTGATGCTGTTCGCGTTCTCGATGGTGCGCTCCACATTGTCCATCTTGAACCAGCAAAGCGTGTGTGTTCTGCCCGGACCTCTTCCGCAGCACAGGGAGCAACGTCTCTGCACCGAGTAGCGAAACCTAGGGGGTACCCTCAGCTTTTTTTTTTTTGATTTTTCAAGCTTCGCTCAGCGCCCGGGCTGCCTTCTTGGCGGTGTTCTTCTCGACCTCGCGCGCCTGCTTTTCGGTGGCGGCGATCTTTCGGAACTCGGCGTCGATGTCGGCTTGCACTTGGGCTGTGCTGTCGTGCGCTTTGATGATTTCGAGGTGCTCGCGGGCCTGGTAGTAGTTGTGCTTCGACAGCTCGAACCGCGCCTTCCGAAAGTGCGCTTTCGTGTTGTTAGGGTCCTGCCGGATGATGTTGTTCGCGTACTCGATGGTGCGCTCCACGTTGTCCATCTTGAACCAGCAAAGCATGATGTTCTGCAGGATCTGCACCCGGACCTCGTGCTGCGCGTCCTCGATGTCCTTCATCTTCGGCGGCAGCGGCCGCCTCCTCCGGCCGAGGATGTCAAGACCTTTGTTGTACGCCCGGATGGCCAGCCGGTGGTCTCCCGCCGCAAAGTGGGCGTTCCCCTCCGCCTTCTTCTCGATCCCGGCGGTAACTTGCTCCGCCGGCGTCCACGGGCCCGCGAAGTCGACCAGCTCCATTTCGAGCTCGACGACGGCCCATTCCGGGACGTTGGGCGGGAACCCGTTTTCTTTGAAGGCGAAGAGGGGGTCGAGGACGAAGTTCGCGAGCTCCCCTCGCTTCATGGACAAAACGGCCTGTTCCATGCCCGGGACGACCATGCCTCCGCCGGGTATTATCTCGAGCGGGTACTCCGCGTCGGACGAGTCGAAGGTGGACCCCTTGTACCGGTACTGGTAGTTGATCTCGGTGAACGACCCCTCCCGCGGCGTCGCGCCCGCGGCGCCTTCAGGGCTCCCGCGGATGATCTTCTTCCAGATCCCCTGGCAGCCGCTGATGTCGACGTAGCCGTCGCCGGGGGCCTCCTTCACCATGCTCCAGCCACGCTTCGCCATTTCGGCGTGCGGGTCTACTGCCCATTGTTCCATATCCTTCTCTGGTTGGTGATACCGACAATTCCGTGGGTGGAGGAGGGTACCTGTTTAATTGAGTCGTCCGGAGAGGGGTGGTCGTATGCCATGACTGTTTCCTTAATTTTAAAGTGACGTTCCCTTTGAAATCCGGGGTCTTAAATTATCCGGGTGGCTTTAGCTGTTGCTTCATGGATCAAACGACCTGTTCCGTGCCCGGGACGACCATGCCTCCGCCGGGTATTATCTCGAGCGGGTAATCCGCGTCGGACGAGTCGAAGGTGGACCCCTTGTACCGGTACTGGTAGTTGATCTCGGTGAACGACCCCTCCCGGCGTCGCACCCGCGGCGCCTTCAGGGCTCCCGCGAATGATCTTCTTCCAGATCCCCTGGCAGCCGCTGATGTCGACGTAGCCGTCGCCGGGGGCCTCCTTCACCATACTCCAGCCACGCTTCGCCATTTCGGCGTGCGGGTCTACTGCCCATTGTTCCATATTCTCGCACTCGCTGGTTGGTGATACCAACAAGGGGAGGGTACCTGTTTACTTGAGTTGTTCAGGGAGGATTGCAAGAACGTGCTTGGAATGGATATGCGTTCAACACCGCACTGGTCCCGTCTGCGCCGTGTTTCGGTCCTTTAAGCCACGGACACGAAGGCGGACCATCATCAGCGCGGAATCTGAGGAGTGTCTGCAGACAGGACAGCGGTGTGAGTCTGGTTTGTCAGGCGGCGGTTCGTAGCTCACAGCCGGGACCACCCGTGCTACCAGAGTTGTTCGGGGAAGAGGGGTCTTCAAATGCTATGGTTGTTGGCTTGATTTTAGTTGTCGTTCCTGGCTTATTCAAGTCGGCCAACCGAGAATTGTTGGTTAGGTCACCATGCCCGCGTGACAACGCAGCGTTGAACACCGATTTTTGAGTGCGTACACCCCGGTTGAAAGGCGCGCTACACTTCGGAGTCCATATTTCCGGGGGTTCTCCGGTCGCTCGTGGCGACGAGCCCCTCGGCCTTCTGACTCTCAATGAGAAGGTGTTTCCACAGCATCTTGAGGTGTCCCCATCCAGCGTTTTAGAGTTAGAGTTTGCCTGTTTTGCGTCGGGTTTTGAGTGCGTACGCCCCGGCTGGTGTATCACCCAAGCTCTAGTCAAGCTCTGGTGGATCACAAGCTCTGGCCTATCGCTCGTATTACACTTCGGATTTCATTCATTCCTAGCGGCAACACAACGAGGCACAGCCCTAATCGACGCCAGCGGCTCCAGCGCATCCTACAAGATTCCTTTCCGTTCCCCTTGCGGCCTGACCCTGCTGGAACCGCGGTCGGCGTGTTGATTCTAATATAGGTTTGCTCAAATTATTAGTTGCACTTTTCGGCAAATGGAACAGAATCCGAAACTCCTGGTTGGCCCGATCGTTCGAAACGCGCTTGGCTGTTGACTCCGCTAGCGTCGTCTTGCCATCCGGCGCAAGACCAAAAGATAGACTGAAAGCTCCTTACACTTCCAGCCTTCCTTCTTTTCTACCTCGCTACCTATGGGAGAAACATCGCAAAAACAGAACCGAGAATGAGAAGAGCTTTTGTTTCGCTTTGCGCCACAGTGTAAATGGTGTACGAGGCGCGGATCGACTGGGAAGAGGACACCTCGAAGCATTCCGGAAATGACCTACCGTTTCGGGGACAGGAGTAGCAGGGACAGAAGTTGCAGCGGTCCGTCGGCAGCAGCGTAACAACTGTGCTGGGACCTGCTGGCTGTCCGACCACGCAAGCACTGGCTGAAACACTCAAGCTCTGGTGTATCACTCAAGCTCTAGCCAAGCTCTGGTGTATCACTCAAGCTCTAGCCAAGCTCTGGTGTATCACTCAAGCTCGGGTCAAGCTCTGGTGTATCACTCAAGCTGGTTAGTGTATCACTCAAGCTCTAGCCAAGCTCTGGTGGATCACTCAAGCTCGGGTCAATCTCTGGTGTATCACTCAAGCTCGGGTCAAGCTCTGGTGTATCACTCAAGCTGTAGCCAAGCTTTAGTGTATCACTCAAGCTCTAGCCAAGCTCTGGTTAATCACTCAAGCTCGGGTCAAGCTCTGGTGTATCACTCAAGCTCTAGCCAAGCTCTGGTGTATCACTCAAGCTCTAGCCAAGCTCTGGTGTATCACTCAAGCTCGGGTCAAGCTCTGGTGTATCACTCAAGCTCTAGCCAAGCTCTGGTGTATCACTCAAGCTCTAGCCAAGCTCTGGTGTATCACTCAAGCTCTAGCCAAGCTCTGGTGTATCACTCAAGCTCGGGTCAAGCTCTGGTGTATCACTCAAGCTGTAGCCAAGCTTTAGTGTATCACTCAAGCTCTAGCCAAGCTCTGGTGTATCACTCAAGCTCGGGTCAAGCTCTGGTGTATCACTCAAGCTCTAGCCAAGCTCTGGTGTATCACTCAAGCTCTAGCCAAGCTCTAGTGTATCACTCAAGCTCGGGTCAAGCTCTGGTGTATCACTCAAGCTCGGGTCAAGCTCTGGTGTATCACTCAAGCTGTAGCCAAGCTTTAGTGTATCACTCAAGCTCTAGCCAAGCTCTGGTGTATCACTCAAGCTCGGGTCAAGCTCTGGTGTATCACTCAAGCTCTAGCCAAGCTCTGGTGTATCACTCAAGCTCTAGCCAAGCTCTGGTGTATCACTCAAGCTCGGGTCAAGCTCTGGTGTATCACTCAAGCTCGGGTCAAGCTCTGGTGTATCACTCAAGCTGTAGCCAAGCTTTAGTGTATCACTCAAGCTCTAGCCAAGCTCTGGTGTATCACTCAAGCTCGGGTCAAGCTCTGGTGTATCACTCAAGCTCTAGCCAAGCTCTGGTGTATCACTCAAGCTCTAGCCAAGCTCTAGTGTATCACTCAAGCTCGGGTCAAGCTCTGGTGTATCACTCAAGCTCGGGTCAAGCTCTGGTGTATCACTCAAGCTGTAGCCAAGCTTTAGTGTATCACTCAAGCTCTAGCCAAGCTCTGGTGTATCACTCAAGCTCTAGCCAAGCTCTGGTGTATCACTCAAGCTCGGGTCAAGCTCTGGTGTATCACTCAAGCTCTAGCCAAGCTCTGGTGTATCACTCAAGCTCGGGTCAAGCTCTGGTGTATCACTCAAGCTCTAGCCAAGCTCTGGTGTATCACTCAAGCTCTAGCCAAGCTCTAGTGTATCACTCAAGCTCGGGTCAAGCTCTGGTGTATCACTCAAGCTCTAGCCAAGCTCTGGTGTATCACTCAAGCTCTAGCCAAGCTCTGGTGTATCACTCAAGCTCTAGCCAAGCTCTGGTGTATCACTCAAGCTCTGGTGTATCACTCAAGCTCGGGTCAAGCTCTGGTGTATCACTCAAGCTCTAGCCAAGCTCTGGTGTATCACTCAAGCTCTAGCCAAGCTCTGGTGTATCACTCAAGCTCGGGTCAAGCTCTGGTGTATCACTCAAGCTCTAGCCAAGCTCTGGTGTATCACTCAAGCTCTAGCCAAGCTCTGGTGTATCACTCAAGCTCGGGTCAAGCTCTGGTGTATCACTCAAGCTCTAGCCAAGCTCTGGTGTATCACTCAAGCTCTAGCCAAGCTCTGGTGTATCACTCAAGCTCGGGTCAAGCTCTGGTGTATCACTCAAGCTCTAGCCAAGCTCTGGTGTATCACTCAAGCTCGGGTCAAGCTCTGGTGTATCACTCAAGCTCTAGCCAAGCTCTGGTGTATCACTCAAGCTCTAGCCAAGCTCTGGTGTATCACTCAAGCTCGGGTCAAGCTCTGGTGTATCACTCAAGCTCTAGCCAAGCTCTGGTGTATCACTCAAGCTCTAGCCAAGCTCTGGTGTATCACTCAAGCTCGGGTCAAGCTCTGGTGTATCACTCAAGCTCTAGCCAAGCTCTGGTGTATCACTCAAGCTCTAGCCAAGCTCTGGTGTATCACTCAAGCTCTAGCCAAGCTCTGGTGTATCACTCAAGCTCGGGTCAAGCTCTGGTGTATCACTCAAGCTCTAGCCAAGCTCTGGTGTATCACTCAAGCTCTAGCCAAGCTCTGGTGTATCACTCAAGCTCGGGTCAAGCTCTGGTGTATCACTCAAGCTCTAGCCAAGCTCTGGTGTATCACTCAAGCTCGGGTCAAGCTCTGGTGTATCACTCAAGCTCGGGTCAAGCTCTGGTGTATCACTCAAGCTGTAGCCAAGCTTTAGTGTATCACTCAAGCTCTAGCCAAGCTCTGGTGTATCACTCAAGCTCGGGTCAAGCTCTGGTGTATCACTCAAGCTCTAGCCAAGCTCTGGTGTATCACTCAAGCTCTAGCCAAGCTCTGGTGTATCACTCAAGCTCGGGTCAAGCTCTGGTGTATCACTCAAGCTCGGGTCAAGCTCTGGTGTATCACTCAAGCTGTAGCCAAGCTTTAGTGTATCACTCAAGCTCTAGCCAAGCTCTGGTGTATCACTCAAGCTCGGGTCAAGCTCTGGTGTATCACTCAAGCTCTAGCCAAGCTCTGGTGTATCACTCAAGCTCTAGCCAAGCTCTGGTGTATCACTCAAGCTCGGGTCAAGCTCTGGTGTATCACTCAAGCTCGGGTCAAGCTCTGGTGTATCACTCAAGCTGTAGCCAAGCTTTAGTGTATCACTCAAGCTCTAGCCAAGCTCTGGTGTATCACTCAAGCTCGGGTCAAGCTCTGGTGTATCACTCAAGCTCTAGCCAAGCTCTGGTGTATCACTCAAGCTCTAGCCAAGCTCTGGTGTATCACTCAAGCTCTAGCCAAGCTCTAGTGTATCACTCAAGCTCGGGTCAAGCTCTGGTGTATCACTCAAGCTCGGGTCAAGCTCTGGTGTATCACTCAAGCTGTAGCCAAGCTTTAGTGTATCACTCAAGCTCTAGCCAAGCTCTGGTGAATCACTCAAGCTCGGGTCAAGCTCTGGTGTATCACTCAAGCTCTAGCCAAGCTCTGGTGTATCACTCAAGCTCTAGCCAAGCTCTAGTGTATCACTCAAGCTCGGGTCAAGCTCTGGTGTATCACTCAAGCTCGGGTCAAGCTCTGGTGTATCACTCAAGCTGTAGCCAAGCTTTAGTGTATCACTCAAGCTCTAGCCAAGCTCTGGTGTATCACTCAAGCTCTAGCCAAGCTCTGGTGTATCACTCAAGCTCTAGCCAAGCTCTGGTGTATCACTCAAGCTCTAGCCAAGCTCTGGTGTATCACTCAAGCTCGGGTCAAGCTCTGGTGTATCACTCAAGCTCTAGCCAAGCTCTGGTGTATCACTCAAGCTCTAGCCAAGCTCTGGTGTATCACTCAAGCTCGGGTCAAGCTCTGGTGTATCACTCAAGCTCTAGCCAAGCTCTGGTGTATCACTCAAGCTCTAGCCAAGCTCTGGTGTATCACTCAAGCTCTAGCCAAGCTCTGGTGTATCACTCAAGCTCTGGTCAAGCTCTGGTGTATCACTCAAGCTCTGGGTCAAGCTCTGGTGTATCACTCAAGCTCTAGCCAAGCTCTGGTGTATCACTCAAGCTCGGGTCAAGCTCTGGTGTATCACTCAAGCTCGGGTCAAGCTCTGGTGTATCACTCAAGCTCTAGCCAAGCTCTAGTGTATCACTCAAGCTCGGGTCAAGCTCTGGTGTATCACTCAAGCTCTAGCCAAGCTCTGGTGTATCACTCAAGCTCTAGCCAAGCTCTGGTGTATCACTCAAGCTCGGGTCAAGCTCTGGTGTATCACTCAAGCTCTAGCCAAGCTCTGGTGTATCACTCAAGCTCGGGTCAAGCTCTGGTGTATCACTCAAGCTCTAGCCAAGCTCTGGTGTATCACTCAAGCTCTAGCCAAGCTCTGGTGTATCACTCAAGCTCGGGTCAAGCTCTGGTGTATCACTCAAGCTCTAGCCAAGCTCTGGTGTATCACTCAAGCTCTAGCCAAGCTCTGGTGTATCACTCAAGCTCGGGTCAAGCTCTGGTGTATCACTCAAGCTCTAGCCAAGCTCTGGTGTATCACTCAAGCTCTAGCCAAGCTCTGGTGTATCACTCAAGCTCGGGTCAAGCTCTGGTGTATCACTCAAGCTCTAGCCAAGCTCTGGTGTATCACTCAAGCTCTAGCCAAGCTCTAGTGTATCACTCAAGCTCGGGTCAAGCTCTGGTGTATCACTCAAGCTCTAGCCAAGCTCTGGTGTATCACTCAAGCTCTAGCCAAGCTCTGGTGTATCACTCAAGCTCGGGTCAAGCTCTGGTGTATCACTCAAGCTCGGGTCAAGCTCTGGTGTATCACTCAAGCTGTAGCCAAGCTTTAGTGTATCACTCAAGCTCTAGCCAAGCTCTGGTGTATCACTCAAGCTCGGGTCAAGCTCTGGTGTATCACTCAAGCTGTAGCCAAGCTTTAGTGTATCACTCAAGCTCTAGCCAAGCTCTAGTGTATCACTCAAGCTCTGGTCAAGTTCTGGTGTATCACTCAAGCTCTAATCAAGCTGTTGGCTATCACAGGTTCTGGTGCATGCTCTGGCAATCCCCGGTGTACTCAAGCTCTGCTCAAGCTCTGGGAAGTTACTCAAGCACTGGTACCTCTGGTGCTCAAGAGGCTGCTTCAACGGAGCTGCTAGAAGTGGAAACGATCCGCAAGCTGGACGGCGGGTCAAAGGACAAGGGCCCGTGGATGACCCACTGATCGCCCGCCGCCCGTTCGCACCGCGCGATCGGGTCGAAGACCGGCTCCCGCGCGCGAACGACGACGAACTGCCCCGCCCGCAAGCGCACGACCTCATCATCATCATCGTCACCATCATTCAGCGGCGGTTCACCCCGCCGGGGAGAGCCGGCGCCCGCGGGTCCCGCCCGCCAGCGGTCTTCGAGCAGCCGCGACCTGCGGCGCTCGAGGGACAGCTGCCTGCGCAGTTCACCGACGCTTTGCCTCACGGCCGCGCTCACCTCGTCGACGTCCCGGACGAGTTCGTGCTTGCCTTCGGTTTCAGCCTCCGCGGCCGCTTCGGCGTCGAGCTGCCGCTGGTGCAGGCGGCGGAGCTCCTTCTGCGTCGCAGACAGGGTGCGGCGGGCGTCGTCCAGCTCCGAGAGCCAGTGCCGACCGGATTCGGCGGCTCGGGAGCGGAGGGATTGGATTTCGGCTTCGAGCTGCCGGTTGCGCTCGCGCTCGGTTTCGAGCCGGGCGGCGCACGCCGAGTGGCCTTCCCGCGCGGCCGGGCCCCGGCGCAGGCGTTCGAGCTCGGCCAGGAGCGGCGCCTGCGCGAGCGAGACGCTCCGCTGGTGCTGGCGCTGCTCCTCCAGCGCAACGAGCCGCGCGCGCTGCTCCTGCGCAGCGGCTTCCGCCCTCCGCAGCCGCCCGCTCAGCTCCGTGACGCGTTGCTCGGATTCGGTGAGCAATCGACTCAGGTCCGCATCACGGGCCATGCCTCTTTCCCTATCCTCACATTGCTCTATTCGCTGCTGCCAGGCGGTCTGTAGTAAAGTGTGTTGAAGCTACAAGTTGGTGTCTTAATAGTCTATGCTGAAGCTACAATCTGGGTATTCCAAATAGTTTGTGAAGCTACTACGGCATTCCAAATATATTCGTTGAAACTATGCATGGAACGTATCCACACTTTTCCCCCGCCCCTCGCCGGAAACCCCAGAACGTAACACTCCCGAAGTTGAGGATCTTAGATTTCGGCTTCGAGCTGCCTGTTGCGCTCGCGCTCAGTTTCGAGCCGGGCGGCGCACGCCGAGTGGCCTTCCTGCGCGGCCGGGCCCCGGCGGAGGCGTTCGAGCTCGGCCAGGAGCGGCGCCTGCGCGAGCGAGACGCTTCGCTGGTGTGCTGGTGCTGCTCCTCCGTGTGTGCTGAAGCTACAGAAGGGGATTCCAAATAGCGTGTGCTAAACAGGGCTTACGCTCCACGTGTGGAACGTGTGGTTTTCCACACGTTAATTCTTTTTGGATTTTGTTCCCCCACGTGTGGATCCACAGGTACCACATGTGGATTTTGATTGATTGGTCCACATGCAGGGGAGTCTAGGCCCACTAGCGGTCGAGGCCGCACAGCCAGGTGTCGCCAAGTCAGTAGCGACACTATTTTTCTTGCCGTCGCACATGAGGGGAACAGGTTTTTTTTTTCCCCTCGAACCTTAAGCGCCCACACGTGGACCACACGTATTTTCTCTGAGACCGAAAACGGAGCGTAAGCCCTGGTGCTAAAGCTACAAAAGGGTGTTTGAAATGGGTGTGCCCGAGTCACACCCGAAAGCGGCTGTGCACCACCCGGGGTTGCGCACCTTGGGGCTTGGCGCTCGCGCTGAACACAAGCTCGTCGAGACGGCCAGCCACAGGACAGAGCGGACGGGGTTGTAGCATTGTGCTGCCTCCGACTCAAGCTTTGCAAGCTGCGGTTGACTGTCACGTTTCTGGACCCGGAGCGTCCTTTACTTTTTCTTCTTCTTCCGTTGTCGACGGGGGAAAATTTTAGTTTAATGTTTGCAGAGCACTGCCTCTCATGCATGTTTGATGCTAGCATCAAGTCTTCTTCGAGGAGGATGTCGTCTAGGGTCTAGGAAAGGGACGCAAAATAGAAAGAGGTAAAAAGGGGGAGTGTACGGCTCCCAAAGTGGGGTATGAAACCTTGGGAGGGTGGAAGTGATAACAGGAAGGGGGCGACACCTGCTCCGCGCGCAGCTGGGCGCCTTCCAGGCGTCCATCCAGGCTGGTGGTACTGGTGTGGTCAAGCTGTCCAGGCTGGTGGTGTGGTCAAGCTGTCCAGGCTGGTGGTACTGGTGTGGTCAAGCTGTCCAGGCTGGTGGTGTGGTCAGCTGGTGGTACTGGTGTGGTCAAGCTGGTGGACTGTTCTGGTCAGGCTGGAACGCACCAGTTCAGGGAATTCAAATTGTTTGCTGCTGGCTATAAGGGAATTAAATTTGCTTTGCTGTAAGGGAATTAAATTTGCTTTGCTGCTGGCTATTAAGGGAATGCCATTGTTTTTGCTGGCTCGAAGGGAATAAAAAAAAAATTGCTGACTACAAGGGAACTTCAATTATACCTGCTGGCTATAAGGTAAATTGCTCTTTAATTTTTTAGGCGGGGTGGTGGGTGGAAGTGATAACAGGAAGGGGGGCACACACCTGCTCCGCGCGCAGCCGGGCGCCCTCACGCTCCTTCAGCTGCAAGGTTGCCTCCAGTTGCCGGTTCTCCTCCCGCAGGTTGCGCAGCTGCTGGTCGCGCGAGCTGAGGCACTCGCGGAGCTCGTCGGCAGCGTCGGAGCCGCCCTTCAAAGCCGAGACCTGCCCCCGGAGCGCGAGGATCGCCGCCTTTTTCTCCGCCAAGACGGCGTGCAGGTACGCAGCGTCCTCCGACGCGGTCGGATAGCCCTCGGCGCCTTCAGCGGGATGGGGCGGGCGCCTGCTGGAGGCGAGTCTCTTCTTCGTGAATCGGCTGTCTTCCGCGCGCCAGGCGCCCCGCCTGCACTGCAGCTTGCCTTGGGGCGTGCTGTACAAATCGCGGGCTGCCAAGCATCGGGTCCGGACGCATGCATCAATCGTCATGAGGGTTCGCTCACTTTTTCCTTTCTTGTGTTGCCGTCGATCTTCCCGGGGGACAATCGGTTTGCGCGGCTCGCGACCTTTGGTTTGGTATTAGAGCGATAGCTTATCGATGAAGTGTTTTTTAAGGTCAACCTTGTCCTCAAACATGGCGGCAAACGAGGTACGCAGCGTCCTCCGACGCGGTCGGATAGCCCTCGGCGCCTTCAGCGGGATGGGGCGGGCGCCTGCTGGAGGCGACTCTCTTCTTCGTGACTCGGCTGTCTTCCGCGCGCCAGGCGCCCCGCCTGCACTGCAGCTTGCCTTGGGGCGTGCTGTACAAATGCGGGCTGCCAAGCATCGGGTCCGGACGCATGCATCAATCGTCATGAGGGTTCGCTCGCGTTTTCCTTTCTTGTGTTGCCGTCGATCTTCCCGGGGGACAATCGGTTTGCGCGGCTCGCGACCTTTGGTTTGTTATTAGAGCGATAGCTTATCGATGAAGTGTTTTTCAAGGTCAACCTTGTCCTCAAACATGGCGGCAAACGAGGTACGCAGCGTCCTCCGACGCGGTCGGATAGCTCTCGGCGCCTTCAGCGGGATGGGGTGGGCGCCTGCTGGAGGCGACTCTCTTCTTCGTGACTCGGCTGTCTTCCGAGCGCTAGGCGCCCCGCCTGCACTGCAGCTTGCCTTGGGGCGTGCTGTACAAATCGCGGGCTGCCAAGCATCGGGTCCGGATGCATGCATCAATCGTCATGAGGGTTCGCTTGCTTCTTCTTTTCTTGTGTTGCCGTCGATCCCCCCGAGGAACAATCGGTTTGCGCCTTGCGACCTTTGGTGTAGTAAGGGATTGCATTAGTACTGTCGTAGTAAATTTTGTTGCATTAGTCGAAGGCTTGACAATCACACTAATGCAACAAATTTACGATCGTGACAGGCCTTCAACTACCCTGAGCAGCGCACTGTGACCTTTGGTTTGTTTCTAGAGCGATAGCTTGTGGATGAAGTGTTTTTCAAGGGTCAGGGTTTGCGGGGGACGCTCTCAATGCGGGAGTGGCCACTTCCGCACGTTTTCACCCGTGTTGACTTCGTACATGGCTGCTGCGGGTTTGCGGGTTTGCGGGTTTGCGGGTTTGCGGGTTTGCGGGTTTGCGGGTTTGCGGGTTTGCGGGTTTGCGGGTTTGCGGGTTTGCGGGTTTGCGGGTTTGCGGGTTTGCGGGTTTGCGGGTTTGCGGGTTTGCGGGTTTGCGGGTTTGCGGGTTTGCGGGTTTGCGGGTTTGCGGGTTTGCGGGTTTGCGGGTTTGCAGCCAGGGGTGTAGGCGAATTCTCCTTTGTCTCGGACAGCTGTCGTTGTTCGGCCGCTCTTGACGTAGACTCATGGGGTTCGCGCTGCGACAACAGACCCGCAGGTAACAAACCCGAGGGCGACGATGAGAGGAGAGGAACTGCGCGGGTAGGTCTCGTTCTTTTACGTTCCTTACGTTTTGCCGGCCAGCTTCTTTTGTGCCTGGGGTGGCAGTTGGACGACGTTATGGAAAAAGGTGTGGCAAGGATACAAGGGTGGAAACAAAGGTGTTCCACAGCGAAAGTTGTGGCAAGGGTACAAGGGTGGAAACAAAGGTGTTGGGGTACAAGGGCGTGTACATGGTGAAGATGACGTGGCGAAGGCCCACACGGTGAATACAAGCATCGGTTTTTTGTCGCCACAAAGTGCGCAAACCCGCAAACCGACGGATCGAAGCGTATGAAGTTGCGAAAGCAACCGAACGAAGCCAGCCTTACAAAACCCTTTGAATGTGCTTGCATGGCCACGTCCCCGTGCAAACAGAAGAACCGAAGCCTCGGACAATTCTGCTTGTTTGCTTCAGAAAGAACTTCAGGCAGGACACTGCCTCTCATGCATGTTTGATGCTAGCATCAAGTCTTCTTCGAAGAAGGGGTGTGAGTTTCCGCAGCACAGCTACTTGGCGAGTTTCGTGTATAGGACGCCGATGCTGTCGATGAGAGCTCCGGACCTGCCGTGGAACCCGGAGATCTGCCAGCCTGTCTCGGCTTTCCATGTACGGCGGGACGTTGTTTTTAGGCCGTTCTCGATGTATCTGCCCAGGTTGGTCGTGAAGGAAGCGGCCGAGATGACAGGAGCAATGCCTTGCCGGATGAAGTCGAGGCAGACTTCAGCCGTCGTCAGGTGCTCGCCGGGGTGCAAATCCAACGACTTCTCCATCCCGCCGTGGCCACCGTGCGACAGCGTCGCCCCGCTGCTCAGCGTGATCGAGATCTGGTCCACAAACTGCCCGGCGCGGATGCGAATGCTTCGAACCTCGGTTCCCGCCAAACTCAGCGCATCGGTGAACACCATTCCGCCAGATCCTCCGAAAGACTCACTGTTGCGCACCGAAGGATTGGACACCCCAGTTCCGGACCCGGTACCTGTTGGGTGCAGCGGGAGGATATCTTAGCTTGTGTTAACCACTCAAGGACGGAGGAGAGGGTTAATTTGGGAAAAGGGGGTGGCTCCATGGCAAACCTCAGGTATCCGTTGAGAGCTCGGAGCAGGATTTCTGCCGATGAAGGACGCATTTCAAAAATTCGGGTCGGATCTTTCCAATAAAGCAAAGACGACCACTTTCGACCATTCTTTGGCCTCTCACCCGCGAACCTGACACCCGCGAACTTTCTTGAATAAACTACCGCTACAGTGGTAATTCGCCCGGAAGTGGTTAATGTTCGTTGCGAGGAAAAACTGAACCGCCTGAGTAGCGGGACCCTTTGATCATGATCAATTACCACAGGCCTGCAGCCGCCCTTCAGGATTGGGGTTCGGGATAGTACGGTCAACAAAAGACTCTAGTTTTCCCTCCTCCCTACTCCCTCCGTTTAGGCAGTACTATGCATGCTTGATGCCAGCGCCAAGTCTTCTGGGTGGTCTTGTCATGCGTATGCCGACGTCGGACTTGTCATATACCGTATGCGGGTTTAATATGAAACGTGTTTAGTACGAAACGGTTTTATTACGAAACGTGTTAATTAAGAAACACCCCTGACCTGAAGCTATGAAACATTAACACGTTTCGTATTAAAAACTGCACTTCCATAGGGGTTTTGAGGGGTTTTGTACTTGGAGTAAACTGGGGCACAGTAATAAAGGGACGCAGGAAAATTGATAGAAAAGTTGAACCCGTCAAAAAAGAAATATGCACCGATTTCTTCGCCCGTGTCAGCCCTTCACCCCATGCGAAGCAGATTCGACAGTTCCCCCAAAATGCGAGAAAACCTTTGCACATTTCTTTGGATATCCGGGTCTATTTTTCGCGGATCTCTTCATCGGAGCTGATCACGAGCAAAGAATCGCCGAAAAAGGTCTGCTGCGTGGACCAGCAAAAAAATGTCACCACTCGGGGGATTGATTCCCGTCCTTCTCGATGCACGCCCGGTGGTTTCCGCGCCGGGGCCCTGTCTCTTACAAAGACCCACAAACCACGCACATGTTTTGTAATCCCCGGGTCTAATTTTCACGGATCTCTTCATCGGAGCTGAATGCGAGCGTAAATTCGTCGAAAACGATCTGCTACGTGGACCAGCGGGAAAATGCCACCGTTCAGGGGATCGATTCCCGCCCTTTCTCAACACACACCTGGTGGTTTCCACGCCCGGTGCCCAGCATAACATAAAGACCCGCGAACCACGCACGTACTTTCTGAGCCCAAGGTCTAATTTTCGCGGTTCTCTTCATCGGAGCTGATCGCGAGCAAAAAGTCGTTGAAAAAGGTCTGCTCCGTGGACAGCGAAAAAAATGGCACCACCCAGGGGATCGATTCCCGTCCTTCCCGTCACAAACCTGGTGGTTTCCATGTCCGGTGCCCTGCATCTTGTAAAGACCCGCGAACCACGCACATACTTCTTGGTCCCCGGGTCCATTCTTCACGGTTCTCTTCATCGGAGCTTCTCGCGAACTAAAAATCGTCAAAAAAAGTCTGCTGCACGCACGAGCAAAATTTTCACCAGAAACCCAGCTCCCGCTGGCTCTTCCCAGCTCCCAAGAGCTGGGAGCCTCCGCCAACACTGCCTGGGGGCTGTCTTCAACGAAACCTTGGTCGGCTTCATCTCGACTCCTGTTGGATCGGAAACTTTCTCTTCCAGTAAATTTGCGTCACTCAACCCGGTCACCACGAAACTCGCCCGGAATTTTGAGATGGCTTTTTATTGTGCCCTGCTGGCTCCTGCTGGCTCTTTCCAGCTCCCGAGCTGGCTCCAGCTCCGAGAGCCACCCACCGCCAACACTTCCCCAGGCCACCGGTTGCGGACAACTTTCTCGCCGAACTCCTTCGTAACTTCAACGAATGTTTCGTACTGAGTGAATGCGCAGATTGCATCAACGTTCTGACTTCGCTGATTTTGACCAAGATCTTGAAGAACTGGCAAACGATGAATGCGTTGCTGTGGATCCCAGAGCCCGCCCACGCCTGTCGTCTTCATGCACAAGTGCCAGAACGCTCTTGTCGCTAATACTCTGACCGCGATACGTTTTTCCTGCTCAAAGGCTCGATAAAACCAAGATTTTCGGGAACAAAAATGGGGGATCATCATGGGGTTTCAACAGTTTCCAAATTTCACTAAGTACGTCAGACCCCATGTTTTTAGAGTTAAAGTTCGCTTGAAATTCCGGGGTTTTAGGGTCTCCGTGTGACGGTTCATGAATGGGTTCTCTTAGAGCAAGAAAGGGCTATGTGGTTACGGGTTGTATATTGCGTGCACGCTTTTGTTATGGGTTATGGCTAGCCATGTCCGGGACTGTTTGTGACCGACACCAAGTACATTCCTTCGTGGAGTGTACTTGGTGTTTTTAGTACGAAACGTGTTAATTAAGAAACACTTTGGCCAAAAGAGTAGCTAAGAAACATTTACACGGTTCGTATTAAACCCGCATACGGTATGTGACAATTTCAACGTACTAGTTGTACGTACGACAACAGGACATCTTACAGTGTCACGACAGCAATGCTGCTGCGCAGTCAAGCCACCAAGAACCAGGTGGTTGGGGGGGGCAGTCGTTGGACGGGAAGAAAAAGGTGGAAAGTGGCCTTGTCCCGACAAGCTTATTTCCGTAAGTCCCCTGGACGGGTATTTTCATCTTGCCCCTACGCAATGTAAGTGACAGGTTTACCCTGGATGGTTTGATTTCTCTTCGTTCTTTCTTGCAGTCATTGCACGAGAAGTATCCCGCAGACTTTACGTCAGCGAACACAAGGCGCACGCAGACCATGAAGCAGAACTCCGTGGTTAACCCCCCCGGAACTGCATCGCGCCTCTGCCGCTGTCGATCACGGCGTGAAGACGATGATTCGAATGAGTGCGAGCGCCTAAAGCACGGCACGGTACGATCGAAGAGGTTGTCGCCTGGTGACTAATGCAGGGCCAACCGCTACAGACGTTCTGCATTCTAGCCTCAAACGATCGCGTTGCGCCACGATCCATCAGGTCTATCCCTTCCATTGGCTGCATAGAGTTGTCTGTTGCTGTTTTGCGGTATATCGCGGTACATCACGGTCTATCAGGTGGGGATGAATCTCATATGGTGCGTGCCCCTCTCCCCACTCGAACTAGAAAAATTCAGTCTTCGAAGACCCGAATTCACTACAAACACACAGACAAAAGTCGGGTTGGCTCGAATAGAGGCTATTCATATTGATACTCGGACCTTTAGTCTCGAAACCCCAGTCTTCGAAGACCCGAAATATCCTGTTGTGGGCTCGGGTGGTGTGCTCATCATCCTGACGTGCGCTTTGCTCCAGTTCCGACCGTATAGTAAAGAAGTAGACAAACCTTGCCCCCGCTTGGCCTTCGGCTTCGCCTTGGCTTTCGGCGCCGGTTTCTTGGTCTTCGGCTTCGCCTTCGGGGCGGCGGCCACCCGCTTCGCGCCGGCCTTCGCCGGCCCAGCCTTCTTCGCCGCCGGCTTCGGCGCTGCCTTCCGGGCGCGTGGGCGGGCAGCGGGGGCAGGGGCCTTCGCCGCCCGCCGCCTCTTCTTCACGGCCAGCGCCCGCTGCTTCTCTGCCGCTTGCCGCACGAGCTCGCCGACAAAGTCGGGGCTCTGGTTGATCTTTCGTGTCGTCCGCAGCGCGGCGATGACCGACGGTGCCGACGGTGTCATTTTTCCGGGGGGGAAATCTTAGTTTCGTGTTCAGGGGGTGCTTTTCTTTTTGCGGCTCCCTTTTGAAGTTTTGCTTTGAGATTCTGGCGATTTGGAGTCCCCTGGTGACTTTCGTTGAATCGCTCTGTGTTTCTGGTGACTTTCGTTGAATCGCTCTGTGTTTCTGGTGACTTTCGTTGAATCGCTCTGTGTTTCTGGTGACTTTCGTTGAATCGCTCTGTGTTTCTGGTGACTTTCGTTGAATCGCTCTGTGTTTCTGGTGACTTTCGTTGAATCGCTCTGTGTTTCTGGTGACTTTCGTTGAATCGCTCTGTGTTTCTGGTGACTTTCGTTGAATCGCTCTGTGTTTCTGGTGACTTTCGTTGAATCGCTCTGTGTTTCTGGTGACTTTCGTTGAATCGCTCTGTGTTTCTGGTGACTTTCGTTGAATCGCTCTGTGTTTCTGGTGACTTTCGTTGAATCGCTCTGTGTTTCTGGTGACTTTCGTTGAATCGCTCTGTGTTTCTGGTGACTTTCGTTGAATCGCTCTGTGTTTCTGGTGACTTTCGTTGAATCGCTCTGTGTTTCTGGTGACTTTCGTTGAATCGCTCTGTGTTTCTGGTGACTTTCGTTGAATCGCTCTGTGTTTCTGGTGACTTTCGTTGAATCGCTCTGTGTTTCTGGTGACTTTCGTTGAATCGCTCTGTGTTTCTGGTGACTTTCGTTGAATCGCTCTGTGTTTCTGGTGACTTTCGTTGAATCGCTCTGTGTTTCTGGTGGCTTTCGTTCGACCCTACTAATAATGGGCTTGGGCTGCCGAGTGCGCGGAGAGCCGAGACGAGCTGATTGGCCTTCGGCTTCGCCTTCGGCCGGCGACCGCCCTTCACGTCGACCTTCACCGGTCCGGCCTTCTTCGCCGCCGGCTTCGGAGCTGCCTTCCGGGCGCGCCAACTGTACTATCTCAATGTCGTCATTGCTTTCCGTGGCACCGAGTCCATCACACCTGCATTTCCGGTGTGGTTCCTCGGGCGGCTTCCGCCGTATCAGACTTCAAGTCTTGGGGACTAATGGTGCGACCTGCGGCTCTTACTGTGTGCTTAGTCGCTCTTCTGGGTTGCGCTTGGAATCGACCGGAAGATCAGGTCAAACTGAAGTTGCTTCAAGTCCGAGACCCACCTTGAGTACACTGTGCTCGCCGAGGTGGTAACCCCTGCTGCCTTGTTCTTGCTTGCCGAATAATGAAAACAACGGTTGGGGGGCGAGGGAAGGACCATCACGACGGAGGTGCCCCGGGGCCAGTTATTACGAGATCGGAGATATATAATAGAAAAAAGGTCAGACGGGAGACAAACATTGCGCAGAGCTGCCTTTTCCTTTCCATGTGTACTTGTGAAGCTAGCGGACCCTGGTGAAACGTGTGTGGCATTAGCGACCCAGTAGGATGCATAAGGAGTGCGCACCCATCCACCGCACCGGTCCTATCTGCGCCTTCTTTCGGTCTTGAAGCCACGGACAGGGTCAGCGCGGAACACGAGTCTGCAGACAGGACAGCGGTGTGAGTCTGCAGACAGGACAGCGGTGTGAGTCTGCAGACAGGACAGCGGTGTGAGTCTGCAGACAGGACAGCGGTGTGAGTCTGCAGACAGGACAGCGGTGTGAGTCTGCAGACAGGACAGCGGTGTGAGTCTGCAGACAGGACAGCGGTGTGAGTCTGCAGACAGGACAGCGGTGTGAGTCTGCAGACAGGACAGCGGTGTGAGTCTGCAGACAGGACAGCGGTGTGAGTCTGCAGACAGGACAGCGGTGTGAGTCTGCAGACAGGACAGCGGTGTGAGTCGCTCCGGCAGGCGTGAGACGCTCCGCCTCACAGCGGGTAAAGGCACACGCTTCGCAGTCGCAGCCTACCTCCCTCATTACAAAAAGCGGCAAGTCTTTGCCGGTAGGCGGCTTCCTTTGCGCAGCCCCTACAACTGCAGTGACGTGCGGGGGGAGAAGCTCTAACTTGTTGCGGAACTCCACTTGTTGTTCGTTCTTTGTGCAAAAAGCTGGGAGACAACCTCACGTTAATGTTTAGGCGGAACACTCTCTCGCATGGTTCATGCTGGCAGCCTTCATAGAGAGAGAGAGCGGAGCGAGTGCGCTGTACGGCAGATTGCTGCAAGTGAACGTGCTGGACGACACCCCGCTCAAAGAGGTATATTTTTTCTGACACCCCCCTTCCAAAAGAAAACTGTACCCCGGAAAGACCGCGTCACAGCAGTAGAATGACTTTTGGAACAAAGAGACTCTCCTGTGAGCGAACACGAACACCCCAGCTCCCGTGCTGATATTTTATAATCGGGACTGAAACTACGTCAGGATTTGGGTTCAGTCAACAGAAAACTCTGGTGCTCCATTCTTGTTGCTCTTTCTTGAGGGATCTTCATGCGGAGCACAGACATGCAAACTGAACCGGTGAAATGATCTTCAGTATGGTGTCGGCTCAGGCCTACCTTTTTTGGAACACGCTGCAATGCCTCGAATAGTTAAGTCGTAGCTCTCATCGAACAGGCAAAAAGAGGGTGGTAATAATCTTCGCTTTTTTCTATCGAAATGGGGGGAGTTTGCAAGGACGTGCTTGGAATGGTGATGTGCTAAACACGCACCCAGTCCTAACTGCACCGTGCTCCGAGCCCTCTAAGCACCACGGGCTCATTAGGCGGGCCATCATAGGCGCAAAAGCTGAGGCTCTGCGGACAGGACAGCGATGTAAAGTCTGGTCTGTCAGGCGGCTGCTCTCAGCTGGAGAGGGGGGGAGGGGAAGCGTTACAAAATTGCATTGAACCCAAGTGCAACTGTGTTCGTATTCGTAAAAAAAAAAAAAAAAAAAGAAATACGTACACTCTCCCTACTGCCGCATCTTGGTAGTTCTGTTTCTACTTGTTGGTTTTGGTGAGATCCTGCCAGTCGTCCAGTTCGAGCCTAGCCCTCTCGATGAAACTAACGAGTAATTTGTGACGTACGCAGCTCGAGGGACTCGCTTGCTTTGGACCGCGCGGCAGGCTCTGTACGTGGTGGAAAAGCTTTAGATACCGTGCGAGAAGCACAAGGTGGCACGAGCAATTTGAATTGAATGAAACGGCGTGACGAAAGGGGCACGAGAGGGAGAGGGGTGGGAGTACTGAGCCTGGGGCTGGGAAAAGCGTCAGAACGTGGCACCCTAGCCGCACCTGTACCTTTCTGCGGAGGAGAAAGGACCAGTTGCGTACGCATGCGCGGTAGACCGCTTGCTCCTTTGTGTCAGAAACCGGGTGGGGGAGGGCCGGGCACGAAGCACCTGTGTCGGCGAGTGGAGCGCGGCGTGGTTCCGTGCACTGGGGAGGTGATGCGACTTGGTTGCTGCTCCCTGCGCCAGGAACGCCTATTAATATCACTGGGTACAGCGCACTCAAGATGGCTACTCGGCAATGCCCACGGTGTGCGGTAACATGCTGATTCTGCGCACGTGTGTTGTGTTGACTGCTTGGGGATTCGGCGCAAAAGACTGCAGGCCGTTTCGGTAGCCGTGAAGACAGTCAGTGCATTTTCGATTTATGTATTTTGGCACAGTCGGGAGTTGAGTCAACGAATGCAATTCATTCATTCTTCTCTTTTTTTAGCCTTCACATTCTTTGCGTTTCCTCCATGCCTTTTGAGCATGTGGTATGGCATTCATACTCTCGCATCGCTCTTACTTCCTTGCAGAGGAGAATCTTGCAATGCAAAAGAGGAAATGAATGCTTGCTTTGTTTTAGCGTTTATTGTGGTTTAGAGGTTCGTGTTTTTAGAGTGAACGGGCGGGGCATTGTATTTGGCTTTTCTTTTTTCTTTTTTTCCCCCGACAGTAAGTGTCAGCCCACCCGAAGGCAGTTGATTCCTTTGGGGTAGGTTTTCTCTACCGGCGGAAGTTGTTTGGGTTAGCGGTTTCTTTTCTTTTTGTTGAATGCTCTGGTTGAAAGAATATCGAAACCGAGAGCTCCCGGCGCAGGCGGGTCTTCCAGGGAAATAGCTTCAATGGTTGATTCGTATCACTCGAGCGTTCACCAACTGCACTTGTGGGGAGTCATCGGCCTGCTAATGGGCGAGCCTTGTCGGTGCCGCCTGCTGATTTTAAAGGGAATGGGGGCGTCGCCCGTGCTACTACATGATGGAGTCCAGCCTCTGCTGCACCCAAAATTGCGTGCAAATGTACGCCCGAAAAGCGGGTGCCAACTAACGCTTCGGAAACTCCAGTTTCTAGCTCCAGACTGGACTCCACTGTTTTTACTTTCAACAACGAAGCCACGGCTGCGGACTCCTTTTCAATGCAAAATATGGTGAAAACGTTTTGGATGGCACAATAACTGGGAGGGGGAAGGGCCTCCCTCAATCCACCCCGCTCCTTCTTGCCCCCGCCCCGGCGGCGTGCTTCGGCGGGCGCGTGTTTTAGATGGCGAGCTTCACCTTCGCGCCGACGGGGAGCTCCGGCTTGCCGAGGGGGATGCCGCGGTTGGGGTCGTAGATGGGAGCGTCCGGGCGGGACGTGGCGTCTCTGGAGATCATCGTGATACAGTCTGGAACCGGGCAGACGGACACGCAGAGCGTGCAGCCCGTGCAGCTGTCGGTGATGAGGGGCTGGTGGGTGTCGGGGTTGAACTTGATGGCTTGGTAACCCGTGTCGTTGCACGTCATCATGCACTTCCCGCAGTTGATGCACAGGTCGTCGTTCACGATGGCGACGGCCTGATTGTGCGGCGCCATGCCCAGCAGGTCGCCGAATGATCCGATGGTCGGCAGCGCCAAGCCCACCAGCGAGTTGACCGTCGGTACCTCTCTCCGAGTGGCGCCGCCGGCCTTCCCCCCGTTCAACTGCGCGGTCGGATCCGCGTGACGGCCGTTGTTCGTCGCTCCTTCGGCGTGCTGCTTGGCGGATTCTTCGTGCTGTTTGCGCAGGTACTGGCCGAAGCGCGGCGGCGTCCCCTTCATTTGGAAGGCAGCCTCAACCGGCACCTGGGGCACCTGCTTCTCCCACGTGGCAAGGTCGCGCCGACTCTGAGCGTACAGGTGCCACTTCAGGCCCATGATCCAGTCCTGCACGATCGTGAAGTCCTGGTTCTGGATCGCAGCGGACACCTGCATCACGGGGGCGCCCGCGTAGAGGAACTGGATGACTGCATCCGCGCTGTCGATGCCGCCAGTGGCCATGATGGGGAAGCCGGGGATCTTGTTCGCGATCGACGAGATCATGCGGAGGGCGATCGGGCGCACGGCGTTCCCGCTGCAGCCGCCGTACGTGGTGCGCTTCTCGGCGCCGACTCTCGGCCAGGCCGCGCCGTCCATCTTCAGATGCTGGAGCCCGCTGACCGTGTTGATCGCCGTCACTCCCGTGGCACCACCTTCCTTCGCTGCCTTCGCGATGTCGCAGATATCTGGAGTTTGGGTTTCGTGTTGCACATTGTTTTGTCCACAGGGTTTAGAGGTTCAACAGGAATATGTAGGCAAAGGACAAGCAGCCAGCAAACTACTTCTTTTTTGTAGCCGGACGTTGTGAGTACTGAAAGGAAACGACAACAGACCTGTGATGTTCGGCGTCATTTTCGCGAAGAACGGGATAGTGGCGACCTCCTTCACCCAGCCGCAAATGTCCTTGACCAAATTCGGCTTCTGTGCAATCAAAGGAGGGTGTTGCGTGAAGTAGCGAAATCCAAATTCCCCTTGCTTGGATTTGCACACAGAACCCATAAATGCCTTGGACACGGTGATTCGAGTCTGGTTGCGTCCACAAGGGGAGAACAATGAGTTTACCCAGAGGGAAAAGGGAATGAATGCACGTGCACAGCTCATGATAGCATTCCTTACTTACGGGGTCTATTGTACTCCGTCTTTTTATCCCGGGGCTAGGACACTGCATGCTTCATGAGGTTCTGTCTCGGGGTTCGCGTGAATGCGAACCGCAGGCAATCAAATCCAAGCAAATCAGAGCACATCAATGGGTCCTTGTTGTGGTGACTTTCAGTCGCGCTTCGATTCGACGCAACAAACTCACACTTCGGTTTCAGTTATCGTTCCGGTTCAGGTTATGGCTCGTTTTCAGGTTTAAAAGTCCAGTCTTATCATTGAGGCTGGAAGCCTTTGAAGGGTAGAATCTGAGTTTCGTGTTTGGGTAGAATCTCAAGTATGCTCGGGTCTTCTTCGCGGGGATGCAGAGACTCGTCTTCGTTTCCCCCTACCTCTTTCGTTGTCGAAGACACCTTTTTACCAAATGGTGCTCTTGGAATTTTCGGTGCGCGGAGAGTGGGGGGAACTCTAGCTTAGTGTTTGGGCGAGAATCTTGCCATCACAGTAGGTTTGATGCTGGCATCAAACCTACATACTTCTTCGCGGAATTGCTGAGATTTTTTTTATTTATTTGCTTCGTTCTTTCTTTACCGTAGTGATCTTGGACTTTCTACATGGTGCCGGAGAGGGGGTTCACACCTGGCCGCACGCCAAGCCCATTCCCTTTTCGCCCATGCCATGCGGGCAAGAGAGGTTGAGCTCGAGCGCGTCGGACCCGGCTTCCTGCGCCTGCTTCGCGAGGGTTTGCCAGTCGCTCTTGTCGTGGCTGCACATGATCGACGCGATGACGATGTGCCGCGGGTAGTCCTTTTTGAGCTGCCTCACGCCCGAGCACCAGTACGCCGCTGTCTTCTCCGAAATGAGCTCGATGTTCAAAAACGACCCCTGGTGGGGCCCGTAATGCGGCCCAGACGTCGACCCCCGCACGATGCGGGGCGAGACGTTGGTGACGATGTCCTTGTCCAACGAAAACGTCTTCGTCACCGCGAACCCCCAGCCGGCTTCGAAACCCCTTGCGATCATCGCAACCGTCGTTGCTGGGGGCGCGGAGGCGAGGCCGAACGGGTTTGGGAATTTGAGCCCCGCGAAGTCGACCGAGATGTCTACATCGTCGACCTCTGTGTGCATGCGCGGCAGCACCGGCTCTGGCGGCACCGAGGCGGCGGGGTTGAACGTTTTTTGGATGTACTCGTGCATGTACCAGCTGGCGGTTTTCCCGTCGTTCGCCGCCTCCACCGTGAGGCCGCTGCCGACGCAGTCCCCGCCGGCGAATACCCACGGGGTTTTCGTGCGCATCTTCGCGTCGACCCGCACCTTACCCCACTCCAGGTCTGCCACTTTCGCGAGCTCCTTTTCGAGGTCGGTTCCCAGCACGGAGCCGAAGGCGGAGATGATGAAGTCGCACTTGACGCGAAGGGTCTGCTCGTCGTCTTTGATCCACTTGCCGTCGTCGTCGATGTCCATCTTCCACATCTCGCACGCCACAATGTGGCCATCCTTCACGATGACCTCTTTCGGCAAGCAGTACGGCAGATACTCGGCACCTGTGCAATGTTTCTAACACTCATTCCACGGAAAAGTGTCAAAAATTCCGTCTTTGCGTGCAGCCCGTTTTGGGTCATTTTTTTGGAATCTTGCGGAAACTCTTTGTGGGATGGGATGGAAAGGGGCTTTTACCACTAATACACACGCATGGCCGATGGGGGTTGGCTCGAATAGGGCTATTCACATTGCATGTTCATAGGACCTCCAGTCTCGAAGTACGTGCGCTCGGCTAAGGCCGGCGCGTGGCGAGACTGGAGGCAGCAGTTAAAGTTCGGGGAACAGCAAAGTTCGGGCGAAGCTAAGTTCGGGCAATGCTAAGTTCTGGTGAAGCAAAATTCTGGTGAAGCTAAGTTCGGGCGAAACCCGGCCAGGGTTCGGGACGTGGATCCACGTGGAAATGGAAATCGTGGAAATGGAAATCGTGGAAATTTCCACGGATTTCCACGTTCCACTGCCGCGCCGGTGAAATTATCAATTCCGCCAGTTGGGGTTTTTTGACGACTTGCCCGACTGTGGAGGGTCAAATCCCATTCACGAGCATTCTCAAAACTTTTTGCCCATTCACGAGCATGCTTGAACTTTTCGCCCATTCACGAGCATTCTCGAAGTTTTTGCCCATTCACGAGCATGTTTTAACTTTTCGCCCATTCACGAGCACTGCCATTCCCATTCACGAGCATGATTTTTTTTTAGCCCATTCACGAGCATTCCTCAATAGTTTTAGCCCATTCACGAGCATAGCTTAACTTTTTGCCCATTCACGAGCATGCTTCAAACTTTTTGCCCATTCACGAGCATGCTCAAAACTTTTTGCCCATTCACGAGCATGCTCAAAACTTTTTGCCCATTCACGAGCATGCTCAAAACTTTTTGCCCTTCACGAGTATTCTTATTTTTTTTGCCCAATCACGAGAATTCAAGCATAACTTGCCATAAGTCAAATTGGCTCAAGCTACCGAGTGCACATTACACGTGTAGGCGAGTTCAAACTTTCAGCCGTTCAGCTTAGAGCAGGATCAGTTCAATTCTGTCGCTCCCATTCGGTGATACGGATCTCTCAACAGCTCAGTCGTGCATGTCATGACTGTCCAGTTCTGTTTTGTGTTTCCGACGATCCCGTTTTTCTCAATTACGTTTCCTTCTTCAAGTGTTTCCTAATAGTTTTGCGTCGCCGACCATGATGAAAGTCGGCCCGTTTAAAACGGCGTTTTGGGTATTACCGTACTTTGGGTATTGACACCGGCCTGCTTAGACAGATGTATTTCGACCTTTGAGTTTTTTTCTTAGCCACATGCAATGTGTGAGGAAACTGAACCGCCCAAGTAGGACCTTCTGATCATGATCATTTGCCAAATCTACCACCTGAAACCACGTCCAGGATTTGGCTCAGGGTAGTGCGGTCAAAAAAAAGTGACGTGGCTCTTATTATTTACGCACAGCCGTTTGTTTGTGCGTATGTGTATCACCTGTATGGTATTTTCCACAGTACGCTGCCAACCGTCACTTTTTGACGCACAGCCGTTTGTTTGTGCGTATGTGTATCACCTGTATGGTAATTTCCACAGTACGCTGCCAACCGTCACTTTTTGAAATGACAACCGCGGTTGTTACCATAAAAAAACTTTCCCTTTCTACGTTTTCCTACTCTCGCGGTGTACGGTTTCCTTGTTTGGTCATTTGAAAAATCGAATCTCGAGTCCAAGAACTACTGCAACTCACTGACTTAGAGCAAGTTAGACACATCCTGAACAGTACCCCTTGCAGAACCAGGATTGAACCAGGATTGTGTTGTCGTTGACTGGGAATCAAGGGAGACAAGCTTTGAGATTTCGTCGCGAGGTGACCCCTCGCCCGCTAAAATGCCCCCTCTCGGGCTCACCCCCTCGCCATTTTTTTTCGCGTCAAAGTTCCTGTTCTGGCCCTCGGCTCCCTTTGTAAAAAGGTTGAGCTCTGGGCCGGTGCGGGAGCTTCCCGGCGCGGAGAAGAATGGAGATGGCCATGGTCACCTTTACCACTTTTTCTTCATCGGGTTTGTTAGGCTGCCGCATATTAGGCATGAGCCTGTGCGGTCGCAAAGCCGGGAACTTTGCCATTATAGTCCACGATTCTTATCGAATACAAGAGGTACCTCTTCTATTCGGCGTGCCGATCCTGCAATTTTCCCGAAAAAGAAATGGAAAAAAGTACCGCAAACCCGGAAACCGCGGGAACTCCCTTCTTCTTGAAAGACGCACGTAATTTGTGGTCCCCGGGTCTATTTTTCACGGTTCTCTTCATCGGAGCTGAACGCGAGCACAAATTCGCCGGAAAAGGTCTGCTGCACGGGCCTGCAAAGAAATGTCACCAACCAGTGGGTCGATTTCCGTCCTTTCCATTGCAAACCTGTGGGTTCCACGCCCGGTGCCCCGCATCTGGTAAAGACCCACGAACCACGCACATAATTCTTGGTCCCCGGGTCTATTTTTCGCGGTTCTCTTCATCGGAGCTCATCGCGATCAGAAAACCGTCGAAAAAGGTCTGTTATGCGGACCAAGAAAAAATCCAACTTTTTTCCAGATTTCCAAAATGCCTCTTGTATTCAAGGTACCTCTTCTATTCAAGGTACCTCCTGAATTCGACCCCCCCCAGTAAATTTTGCCATTATAGTCCATGTTCCTTAGATTTTGCCATTATAGTCCAAGCCCTTAGATTTTGCCATTATAGTCCACATTGTTAGATCTGCAGTCCTGTCCGCTGTGACCAAGATTTTAGGCAAGTTTGGGACCCAAGTTTGGGACCCAAGTTTGGGACCCAAGTTTGGGACCCAAGTTTGGGACCCAAGTTTGGGACCCAAGTTTGGGACCCAAGTTTGGGACCCAAGTTTGGGACCCAAGTTTGGGACAAAAGTTTGGGACAAAAGTTTGGGTCCCACATGTGGTGCTGAGGGTGCTGGTTCGATTCCTGGCGGAGTGGTTTTTCCAAAGTCTGAAGTGCCACCTGGGGGTCAGATTTTAGGCTATATCGAGTGTAGAAAAGGTGCCGATACATGCCAGGGAAAGCTCTTTCCGTCCCGCAACGTTTTTGCCAAATTTCCTCCATTGTTAACCCCCAAGTGCCTCCCCCCAGTAGTAGCTGCCTGAACCCAACCGTCGAAATTCAATTTCAATTTTAACAGGTGGCCCAAAACCCAAAACCAGTATAATATTGTATTTGACTATGTGTCGAAATTCGGACTTTTTTGAAACCCCGATTTTCTCTATCCTCCCCCAGCAAATACAATATTATACCTATTGTATTTGACCCCCCCCCAGTAGCCTCATCCACCGCCACTTTCCTCCTTTTCGTGCTCCGTTTGTTGTCGCTGTCGCGCTTGCGCGAGTTGCGGGCTCGCTCATGCTGGCTGGCACTCGTTTTCGTCATTTTATTACGGGTGCAACAGGAAATGTAGAAACCTTGTGTTGGAAATGTTCCTAAACTAACTCACAACCGAGAAAAAGGTGAACCATGGGTTTTGAGCCCCAGAAGGTCAAAATGGTGGTTGAAAATGTGTCTCCACAGTCGGGCAAGTCGTCAAAAAACCCCAACTGGCGGAATTGATAATTTCACCGGCGCGGCAGTGGAACGTGGAAATCCGTGGAAATTTCCACGATTTCCATTTCCACGATTTCCATTTCCACGTGGATCCACGTCCCGAACCCTGTCCCAAGTTTGGGTCCCAAGTTTGGGTCCCAAGTTTGGGTCCCAAGTTTGGGTCCCAAGTTTGGGTCCCAAGTTTGGGTCCCAAGTTTGGGTCCCAAGTTTGGGTCCCAAGTTTGGGTCCCAAGTTTGGGTCTTCAGGATAGGGAAATAGAGTTAGGTAGTTCGAACCTGGGCCCCTCCGCCTTGAACGCTCATACCGTAACCACTGCACCCTTCCATGATGATTTTAAAAAAAAGAAAAATTGCGGAACTTAGCATCGCCCGAACTTAGCTTCACCCGAACTTTACTGTTCCCCGAACTTTAACTGCTGCCTCCAGTCTCGCCACGCGCCGGCCTTAGCCGAGCGCACGTACTTGTTTGGGGCGGGATATAAGGGAACTTTACCCATTTTTAAAGTTGAAGTTCGATTTTCATTTCCAACAATGGCGTGATTCACCCAAGAGTTTCTCGGGTTTGTCCCACGGGTTGTCCTTCCAAATGAAGCTCACACACCACCCGGGACGATGTGTTGACACCGCGAAAAGGTCAGAAAAAAGGCGGGTTCATACGCTCCGAGCGGGCGAGAATGGTTTCGTCGTCGACGGCGCGCATGTCCGCGGTAGACCGCCGGAAGGTGACGAGCACGCGGCTGGCGCCGTTGCGGAAAGCGGATCCGGTGCAGTCGAAGGCGGTGTCCCCCGCCCCGAGGACGAGCACCTTGCCGTACACCTTCGGCGGCTTCGGGGCCCCCGCGGCCCCGCAGCCGCACATGCCGGGCTTCGACGCGACCGCCGACTCCGGGAGGAAGTCCTTGCTGGTGTAGAACCCTTGTGCCACGGTCAGCCCCTTGAACACAGGGTCCACGTTGGGCTTCGGCAGCCCGCACCCGACGAACAGGCAGGCCTTGCCGGCCTGCAGCTTGTCCACGGTGTAGTCCCCGACGCCGAAGGCGGTCCCCAAGTGCACGCTCACCCCGAGGTCTTGGCACAGCTGCACCTCCCACTGCACCGCGTCCGTCGCCAGGCGGTACTGGGGCACCTCGCTCGCGCTCAGTCCGCCCGCGTACGGCAGTTTTTCGATCATGTGGATGTTCGAGTACCCCATGCGAGACAGGAACGTCGCGCACGAAATGCTCGCCGGGCCGGCCCCCACGAGGACGATCTTCGTCGCGAACGACGCGTGCATCGCGGCGGCCGCCGGCAGCGCCGGGTCCCTGGCGGCGCGGATGTTCATGCTCTTGAAGGTGGTGACCGCGAAGTCCTGCAGGCCCGATATGTTGATCGGCCCCGCCTCCGTCGCGGCGAGGTTGCAGCCGCCGACGCAGAGGTTCGAGACCGGACAGATCATGCCGCACGAGAGGCCCACCGGGTTGTCCGACAGGATCATGTGGGCGGCCCCGTAGTGGTTGTGGTTCGCGATGCACGAGATGAACGACTTGATGTCGATAGACGTAGGGCAGCTCTTCTGGCACGGCGCGTCGGCGCACTTCAGGCAGCGGACGGCCTCCTTCACGGCCGCGTTGTGGCCGAGGGTGGTGTGCTTCGCGTCGGACCAGTCGCCCTTGCGGAGGGTCCCGACGTGCGGGATGTTGCGCTTCCACCGCAGCTTCTCCGCCTGCGCCTCGGGCGTCGGCCGCAGCGTGGCGTTCTTCAGGATCCGCGGGTTCAGCGTCAGGTTCTCGATGTCCTCCACGAAGAGGTCGCTCGCCGTCGTTGCATTGCTCGGTGCCATCGCCCCTCCCCTTTTTGTCTTCTTTTTGCGACTGAATTTTTGAGGTATGAAGCACGAGAAGCGCAAGAACACGCATCACCACCACCAGCAGGGGGTGGTCCACCGTTCCGCGAATGAGTGCCAGTGCCGGACTGTTTCGAGTTTTAAGGATCCGTGTGTGTCTGTCTACGGTCGACAGTATAGGCGGGTTGGGGTTCTTTCCTTGGGTGTAGCTGGTACCTGTTAGTTCGTCTGTTGGATCGTCGTTACTAGCGTTTACTCTTCGGCACGACAGGGCAATTAACGCACATTCGATCGAGGAGAGCGAGTCCCGACGTGCGGGATGTTGCGCTTCCACCGCAGCTTCTCCGCCTGCGCCTCGGGCGTCGGCCGCAGTGTGGCGTTCTTCAGGATCCGCGGGCTCAGCGTCAGGTTCTCGATGTCCTCCGTCCTCCATGAAGAGGTCGCTCGCCGTCGTTGCATTGCTCGGTGCCATCGCCCCTCCCCTTTTTGTCTTCTTTTTGCGACTGAATTTTTGAGGTATGAAGCACGAGAAGCGCAAGAACACGCATCACCACCACCAGCAGGGGGTGGTCTACCGTTCCGCGAATGAGTGCCAGTGCCGGACTGTTTCGAGTTTTAAGGATCCGTGTGTGTCTGTCTACGGTCGACAGCATAGGCGGGTTGGGGTTCTTTCCTTGGGTGTACCTGGTACCTGTTAGTTCGTCTGCTGGGTCGTCGTTACTAGCGTTTACTCTTCGGCACGACAGGGCAATTAACGCACATTCGATCGAGGAGAGCGAGTCCCGACGTGCGGGATGTTGCGCTTCCACCGCAGCTTCTCCGCCTGCGCCTCGGGCGTCGGCCGCAGTGTGGCGTTCTTCAGGATCCGCGGGCTCAGCGTCAGGTTCTCGATGTCCTCCGTCCTCCATGAAGAGGTCGCTCGCCGTCGTTGCATTGCTCGGCGCGCGTCGCCCCTCCCCCTTTTTGCCTTCTTTTTGCGACTAAATTTCTGAGGTGTGGAGAAGCACGAGAAGCACAAGAATACGCACCACCACAGCAGGGGGTGGTCTACTGTTCCGCGAATGAGTGCCAGTGCCGGACTGTTTCGAGTTTTAAGGATCCGTGTGTGTATGTCTACGGTCGACAGTATAGGCGGGTTGGGGTTCTTTCCTTGGGTGTAGCTGGTACCTGTCAGTTCGTCTGTTGGGCGGCACGACAGGGCTATTACCGCAAAACCGATCGAGGAGAGCGAGGTCGGGAACAAGAAAAAGAGGGAGGATTATTTGCCTATTCCGAATCCTTAAGTTTCTGTCGTCCCCTTTCAACCTTGCTCCTGAAGCAAGAGGACTTCATGCGTGCAAGTGGACTTGCGCTTCCAGTGGATGCCGCCCTTGATACAGTAAACGCCAACACAACGTTTACTCAAAAATTCCAAAAAATTGACCCAAAACGGGCTGCTTTTCAGACGGAAAATCTGTGACACTTTTTCGTGGAATGAGTGATATGTATGGTGACTCACCTAGTGGCCGGTTGTGGGATACCATATCCTCGGAGACTGCGTATTCTTCCCGTCCAAGATAGTAGAAGAAGAAGAAGAAGGCGAAGGCGAAGAACTCACGCCTTTTGTCGTCCGTTGCTTCTTTGCTTCCTCCTTTGCTTGCCGTGTGTCGTTTTTGTGTTTTGTGTTTTGGGTTTTGTTTGTTTTTTTGTTCAGGCACAGTCGAGTGTAAATGGAAGATACAAAAACGGCGCTTTCTACGGCTGGGCACATCGCGCAGCGACGGGCAGCCTACGCGAACGCTACAAAGGAATGGCGACGCCTGCTTTGGAGGCCGCCAGCCTCGGCCCACCCCGCAAGCGGGAGGACCGGTGCGTGGGGTACCTGCGGCATAATCCTGGTTGCTTGTCATGGTGATCCGCACTCTTTCATCGAACCGGTAAGACCCCGGCGCAAACCCGCCACGAAACCGGCAAAACTTGAAACCAAGCACACTATTGTCGCGTGTATCTTCCCGTCTTCGACTTGTGACAGGTTGTGTGTCTGTTTTTTTTTTTTTTTGTTTTTTTTTGCCGGTGTCTCAGTCACACACTGGGTACCAGGGAAAGCCTGCTACACGGGAGCCAATCTTCACGTGTTCGGCGGTACTGCAGAGCCACGGGCCTACGGGTCAAGTGGCTACCGATTTCCCAAACTAAAGCATCAAGGCGTGGCGCACCTTGGGGCTTGGCGCTCGCGCTCGTCGAGACGGTCAGCCGCAGGGCAGAGCGGACGGGGTTGTAGCACTGTGCTGCCTCCGACTCAAGCTTTGCAAACTGTGTGGTTGACCGTCACGTTCCTGGACCAGGTGCGGCCTTTTTCTTCTTCTTCTTCTTTGGCCGGTGTCCAGGCTCAGTCGAGAGATGGCTGATCCAAAAACAGCGCAAGAGACATCGCGCAGCGACATCCGCGAACGCTACGAAGGAATGACGAGGGACAGCTGGCTCGAAGAGTAGGCGTGCCGGGCGTGCCGGGCGGGGCACTTGCGGCTCTTGCTCGCAGACGGCCGTGGGTTCGTCGGCGGCTCCTTGGGCGGCAGAGGGGACGCGAGCAGGGACGCGGACGCCCCGCGCGGCAGCGAGGGGTTTTCCCGGGCCGCGGCCGCCATGCGGGCGCTCTCGAAGGGCGACAGGGGTATCAAGCACGCGCCGGCGCCGCCCGCTTTGGCGGCCGCCAGCCGCGGCCTCTCCCGCGAGTGGGAGGACCGGTACGTGTCGGCAATCCGCTGGGTCTCGACGTTGAGCAGGACGGCCCGGTTGCGGGCGTCCTCCGCGCAGTCGACCAGCCCCTTGACGATGCCGTGCATCGCGCGCTCCGACAACAGGCGCGCCATCCGCGCGAGCTCCGGCTTCTGCAGGACGAACCCCCTGTACGTGCCCGTCGCGGTGAAGTACTTCTTGCGCGCCTTGTTGTAGTGCCTCTTGGCCACCAGGTACGGCGTCAGCTCCTCGTCGATGTACGCTCTGCGGACATTCCTCAGAGCGTGCATGAGGGCGCTCCTGCGTGTCTGCTGTGGGATACCTGCGGCATTTTTTAGAGTTAATAGGAGAGGGTGAGAGAGACAGTCGGAGTGCAGGGACCATCTCTCCTCATTTAAAGTTTGCTTGAGGTTCCGGGGTTTGTCTGACCCTCGTCGAAAGGGGTGTTGTGTGTTTGCAGTCTGTTGCCTAACGACCTTTCTCTGTTGGATAGTGGGCGTTCATTTGATTGTAGGGATCATAGCAATCAACCAGTACAGAGGGTAGCACAACAGGGAACGTTTCGTTACAAGAGTTAAAAAAAGATGAAGATGCGAGGCGAATCCTTTCAAATTTAGGTAGACAGACAACATCACAATTGAAATCGGGGATAACGCAAACGCAAAGTCAGAGACAGTCGCCACTACCCTATCGCAGCATCACAGACATCAATTGTGCGGGCATATTGGATTTCGTCGTAAAACACGACAATCTTCTTCTCGACACAAAAGTTCGACGATTCTCGAAGGGATGGAGACCACTATCATTGGGTCCACTTGACCTTAGTAGGTACACCGAGATGACGGTGAAGTCACTTCAGCAGCATTACAGATTGACTCGCATGATGGTCGCAAGAATGCACCTTACCATGCAAGACGCTGATTGTACCTATCCAAAGGCGTCGTACACCCAATTGTACCGAACGCAAGAACACGCACTCACACACTCAGCTGTCTGCTCAGAGCGTATCTACAAATTCGAGGAAGGGAGGGAGGAAGGGTTTATTGTACGCGGAACCAATACTGACTGGTGGACACAATACACGTAAACACGAAACACTGTACGAAGTATTATGCATGGAGTCTCTGAAGGGAGGGTAGCAAGACCTTGTTCTGCCTTCGCGAGAGCGGCTGAGAGCAACATGCTCCGCATGACGTTGTCGAGCTGCTCCTGTCGTTGCTCCTTCCGCGTTTTCGTGCGCGCCGGCAGCTGCGAGCTTTTCGGCCTGCCGCGGTTGAACGGTCCCTCGATCTGCGCCAAGTGCAGCTTCGGCTCGACCCGCAGGAAGTGCCGGTCCCAGAGCTCAAGCAGCGCCGCCGTCGACCGCTGGTACGCCGCGACGATGCCCTGCGCGGCGCGGATGCGCGCGAGGAACTTGTGGATCGCGCGCCCGAACCGCAGCGACGGGAAGTGCAGCAGCGTCTTGCGCACCCGGATCCCGCAGACCGTCCGCCGCGCCCGCACCAGCCAGCGTGCGATGACGGCGTACGCCGCGAAGGCGGGCGGCGGCTGCCAGGGGCCGCTCGTTGCCACCGCCTTCAGCGCGGCGCGGGCCGTCGCCGTTTTCCGGATCAGCGCGCGGAGCCGCGGGCTCCCCCGCAGCTTTTCCGCCGGCAGCGAGCGCAAGAACCCCTGCGCCGCCGCCGCCGCCGCGCAGCACGCCCGCCATAGGCTGGTCCGGTGCGCGTTGCCCAGCACGCTGATGGCGGTGTTGGCTCTGTTGCAGAGGCCGGGGGTCGCGTACAGGGTTTCGAGGACCCGGCGCCCGTGGGTGTGCTCCTGCCGGCTGCGCCTGGCCAGGCGCTCCTCTGCAATCCGGGACCGCACGAACGCGTCGGTGCGCGCCGCGGCGCTGCTTTTGTTGCAGGAGACGATGTCCCGGCCATCGACCGCCTTCGTCCGGGCCTCCCGCTGGCGGTCCCTCTTCTGCCGGGCGCAGTGCCTCCCGAAGCTGGCCCACTCGTCCTTCGAGGATGCTGCGCGGGTTGGGAAAAGGTCGTGGATTTGAGATAAAAGGAGAGGCAAGTTGGCGCAGGTGAGGGTAGGTCCGCATGGGCGTTCAGATTGGTGTCTTTCGACGTTTTGTGCTTGTGAGATTCAGCTTTGTGCGCTCGTAGGCCGCCTCCGCGGCGACGTAACAGACGCGTTCCATCTGCTGTGACGTAGACACGGAGTGTGCATAGTGCGTTGCTCAGGGTAGTCGTAGGCCTGACAATCACACTAAATGCAACAAATTTACAGCTTTGTGTGCGGTGTGACAGTGGGAGGGGAAAGTTTTTACTGTATCGGACGAGCTCGATTCCCGCCATTCCCCCGCAACTGCTTTCAAGAGAAGGGGAGTGCAAAAATCAACCCACACCTGCTTGCAGTAAGCGGCTCTTCACGAGAGCCCGGACCCGGGTTTCCGTGCGAGTCGCTTGGCTCGATGGGGAGGCAGCTTTTTGGTAGTACGAGTTGCGGTTGTAGTACTGCTTGAAGGGGTCGACGGGCTGTCGCGGCTGCCGGACGAACGAGTTGTTGTGGTGGCTTGCTTCGAGGACCACGGACGCGGCTTCGGTGTCGGTACCGCGCCAGCGGCGCATGCTGACGCAGGTTGCGAGGAGAGCGTCGATCTCGGACTGCAAGAACGCAGACTCGTCGCCGACGCCGCTGTCCCCGCCGGCGGCAGTTGCGGCGGCGTCTTCCCAGTAGTACCCTCCTTTGCCCGCATTGCTGAAGACTTCTGCGAGGAAGTCTTGCACGGTCGCCGCCGCGTTCGCTCGCCGAACGAGCGCTGACGTCATATCACGAAGCGCGGAAGGGACGAGAGGCAGGGGGGGGGGGGGGGGAGGGGGGGGGGGGGGGGGGGGGGGGGGGGGGTTTTCGTGTTCAGGCGCTACTTGCCTCTCATGTGTTTGATGCTAGCATCAAGTCTTCTTCGCGGAATGCAGAGTCTTATTTTCTGTTCTTTTCTTTTCTTGGGGGGGGGGGGTGAACTGTGTGTGCGGGGTGTTTTGGCGGGTATCCGTCGGTTCGGTAGTTTGCGCTGTCACCGCTCTTTTACACGGGGGGGGTGAGCCGAGTGTGTGCGGGTCGGTGATTGCAAGAACGTGCTTGGAATGGGTACGTGCTCAACACCGCACTGGTCCCGTCTGCGCCGTGTTTCGGTCCTTTAAGCCACGGACACATAAGGCGGACCATCAACAGCGCGGAACCTGAGCGTCTGCAGACAGGACAGCGGTGTGAGTCTGGTTTGACAGGCGGCTGCATAGCCCCACTGGTGGGCTGCAGCGCCCACACCCGTCGGCAAGGATTCCACCACACCAGAAACGGATCAAGAGGAGGCACGCTTAAAACAAAATCTTTTTTAGAAGGGTTTCTTTTTTTTTTTAACTGTGAATCGGACGAAAAGAAAGGAGAAAAAGAAGAAAAAGAAAAACAATGCGTTTTTTTTTTTTTTTTGAAGGGGGAAAAGGGAGGGGACGGGGGGCAAAGAAGGGAACAAAGGAGGGGGTGGATGACAAAAACGAGGAATCGTGACATCTCTCGCGGTCGTTTCTTCTTCAAGCCAAGCGTCGACGCATCCCAAAAAAAAAAGAAAGAAAGGTGGCAAAAAAGACGAAAGGCGAGAAACGGAAGTCGGCCGGGGGGTGGTCCTTGCACATGATGAAACAAAACAACCGACGACTAGCATCACAACTTGGTCAATGACGGTGAAAGAGATGATCCGGTTGAAGATTCTTGTTCTTCTGGCGTACAGCAAACAACCCACTCTGGGGGTGAAAACCTTAGTTTAGTATCTTGCCCCTCACATGCGTGTTCGATGCTAGCATCAAGTCTTCTCCGCGGGAATGCAGAGTTTTTGTTTTGTTTTCTTTTTCCAAACGCTGGGGCCGCCCCTTTTTTGGGGTGGGTTAGGTACCAGGGAAAGCCTGCTACACGGGAGCCAAGCTTCACGTGTTCGGCGGTACTGCAAGGAGCCACGGGCCTACGGGTCAAGTGGCTACCGATTTCCCAGACTAAAAGCATCAAGGCTTGGCGCACCTTGGGGCTTGGCGCTCGCGCTGAACGCAAGCTCGTCGAGACGGTCAGCCGCAGGGCAGAGCGGACGGGGTTGTGGCACTGTGCTGCCTCCGACTCAAGCTTCGCAAGCTGTGGTTGACCGTCACGTTCCTGGACCAGGAGCGGCCTTTTTCTTCTTCTTCTTTTTCTTCTTCTTTTTCCAAACGCTTCCCCCAGTGGTGGGGCCACCTCCTTTTTTGGGGTGGGTCGTGGGGGGTTAGAGTGCAAGTTCACTCTAAAATTCATTTTTTCTGAGGTGGGTTCGTTTAACCTCTCTGGCGCGGCCGTTGCTCTGGAAAGTTTCTTCAGTACAACAGTACTACTTGGTTCGTTGCGCACGTGCGTAGTCGCTGTTTGATACTTGCAGCACGATACGCTGCCAACTGTCTCTTTCCAGCAGCAACAAACGCGTTTGTTGGTGCGGGATCGTATGGTCGCCCGTCTCCTGTTGGTGTTGCCGCTTGCCCGCGGTCTCCCGCTTGGTTCGTTTGTTCGTCGCAAGAGGGGCGCTATGCGGGCTGGTACCAACGGCACTTGAGGACCTCTCCTGCATCGCAGCATGTCTCTACTTGCCTTAAATGTGGATGGGTATCCAGGGTGATTCCCAGCCACAGAAGATGGAGGGAAAGCAGGGCGCATAATATAATTGGGAGAGAAGGTGCGGCACCCGGGAGCGTGCGTGCGATCGCTCTCGTACCTTCTCCCTGTAGCCACACCCGAAAAAGGTGCGCTTGCCGGCAAGCACGAAGCAAAAAGACCACCCATGCCGAAGGAAATACCGAGGGATCACCAGGGATCGCCGGGGTTCGGCAGGACACAGCCTCTCATGCATGTTTGATGCTAGCATCAAACACTACCTGGAGGCCTACCTTCTCGGCCTTTTGGCTAAGATCAAGTGTAGTACCTGGTCTTATCAGCTTAATACCTGATACAGCACACTTGTGTGCTGAGTTATTACGTGAACTTTTCACGGAGGTGGCGGGTAGCTCTGGGGAAACTCAGAGTTCGCCCGGGTTGCCCAGGAGCTGCACTAAGGGCTACTTCGTGGGGTTCTCGCGGAAGAGCTCCGGATGCAGGCGCAGCCGGGGAGCGAGGACCCCGTGGCCAGGACTGCGCCTCCCCCAACTAGGTGAACGCTTGGCTGCCAGAAGCCAGTGGTAATCCTCCTCCGGCTTCATCCCTTGAACATGAAGCGAGACCAAAGGATCGTTAGGCCATGCTTTCACACGAGGATCGGTATTGCTGCAAACCATGGACAGAGCGGCGGCCGGGGTTCGACAATCGCAACCAGCAGCACGGACGCGTTTGCCCCACTCTCAATCCTTGCACTTCCCTTCTGTCCTTGCTTTTTTATGTTTTTTTTTTTTGGAGCAAGAAGTCTTGGACGTTGAAGAACTCGAAGCGCCGAGGGCGTGTCACCCTGCATACCGTCATTCCAAAGAGCACATGCTGAAAAAGAGAACAAGAAAGAGAGAGAGAGAACACATGAAACAAGTCAAAAGTGTGGTTGTTGTCTCGCCTTAGCAGTCCCAGGGCTTTCACCTACCTGTATGTGTTCTCGTGGTCACCGCTACGCGTTGACCTTTCCCGAGAGAGAGAGAGAGAGAGAGAGAGGAGAGAGAGAGAGAGAGAGAGAGAGAGAGAGAGAGAGAGAGAGAGAGAGATAGAGGAGAGAGAGAGAGAGGAGAGAGAGAGAGAGAGAGAGAGAGAGAGAGAGAGAGAAGAGAGGAGGAGAGAGAGAGAAGAGAGAGAGAGAGAGAAGAGAGGGACACATCAAAAAGTCAAAGGTGTGGTGTTAGTCACGCCTTAGCAGTCCCAGGGCCTCTCCCCACCCACCTGTATGTGTTCTCGTGGTCGCCGCTACCGCGTTGACCTTTCCAGAGAGAGAGAGAGAGAGAGAGAGAGAGAGAGTGAGAGACTCCCTCCCGAAAAACTGTACTGTTCGGGCGGTTTATTTTGCAGACTCATGTTCTTTATGCGGCATGGTATCGGGATTTGTATCTTTCGTGGCACAAGTAGTGCAGTTTAGTGGTCTAGCTTGGTTTGCCGTTTATTCTTTCTTGTTAGCAACAGCACGAGTGCGAGGTTGAGGGCAGCAACGCGGCCCGGTCCGAAATAAGCCGAGGTAAGAAGTTCAGAGAGGAGAGAGAGAGAGAGAGAGAGAGAGAAGAGGAGGAGAGAGAGAGAGAGAGAGAAGAGAGGAGAGACGAGAAGAGAGAGAGAGAGGAGAGAGAGAGAGAGAAGGCGAGTTCAGTAGAGAGAGAGAGAGAGAGAGAGAGAGAGAGAGAGAGAGAGAGAGAGAGAGAGAGAGAGAGAGAGAGAGAGAAGGACCAAGAACCTCGCAAACGAAGTGACAGAAGTTCTGGACGAACTTATACCGAATGGCGAACTTGGCGTGCGGGGAAGGGGGGAAATCTCAGCTCGATGTACGCAGTATATGTCCGCATTTTCATGCACCTTCTTGGAAGAATACACAGACCTCCCGAAAACTGTATTGTCCGGGCAGTCTTATTTTGTTGCAGGCTCATGTCCGATCACGGCATGGGTAGTTTCTGGTGCTGAGTATTTCTTCTAGTCGGGTTCGCCGTTGCACCTTTCTTGTTAGCAGACACAACGTGGGGCGGCAAAGTTTGGGCAGCAAGCGACCAGTCCCGGTAAGCCCGAGGGAAGCACTTAAGCGCATCAAAACGAGTCAACGGATGAGAACCCCCACATGACGTCTTGTGGCCAGGCAAGATTCAGGACGGCCCCAGGGTGAAGGTGGGGAGGGGGCCGCAGACGCACCCCTGCGGTGCATTACATTGGAATAGCAGTGTCATGTCCTTGAATTGAATGCCTAGTGCACCGTGTAGCAGCTCCAGGGCCTCTCCCTGCCCGCCGTAATGTGTTCGCATAGCCATTCGCTACGAGCGCTGGCCGTTCCTGCAGAGATTGAGCGCAGTTGTGTGCGAAGCGAGTTGGGGTTGTCCTTCGCATGTACAGTGTGTCAAGCTCTCATAAATCCAAGCTCGCGTCGCATGCACAGATTGTCATGGTATGTGCTCTTCGCACGCACAGTTTGCTGAGCACGCATACGCATGTTCTTCGCATGTACAGGGTGCAAGCTCTTGTGCTCTTCGCATGCACAATTGGTCAAGCTCTCATATGTTCTTCGCATCAAGCTCTTGTCGTATGCACCGAATGTCGTGATGTGTGCTCTTCGCACGCAGTTTGCCGAGCACGTGTATGTTCTACAGGTTGCCAACTCGCATACGTATGTTAGTTTCACATGTACAGGTTGTCAAGCTCGTGCTCTTTGCGTGCACAACTTGTCAAGCCCTTATATGTTCGCATCGTGCTCATGCCGCATGCACAGATTATCATGGGGATGTGCTCGTTGCACGCACAGTTTGCGAGCACACATACGTATGTTTCGCATGTACAGGTTACCTTGCTCGTGTGCTGTTACGCATGCACAATTTGTCAAGCTTTCATATGGTGTACACATCAAGCCCACGCCGATGCTGTGGTAGGTGCTCTTTGCACGCACGATTTGCCGAGCACGCATATTTCTACAGTGCGCAATTAGTCTAGCCCTCACTGGCTCTCACTTCGCACTGCACAGTTTGCACGAGCACGCGGTCGCTGTCTACCAACTGACCTGCCAATATTCTCACTGCGGTCCATTCTGCGGGTGTCACACCCGCGAACCCAGTGAAATTCAGTGAGATCACCTGTATACGCGGGTGTCCGCTGAACTCCACTGGATTTGCGGGGGTACCCGCACCCGACAGCAGTTAGCTCCTGCACCTGGTGCATGTACGCAGACTTCGCCGGAAGCGCGCTGTTCCTTGCGTTGAAAAAAAAAAAAGGAAAAAAAAAAAGCTGTTGTAGAAGCAACTCGGGGCAGGCGCTCGGGCTATCTTTTTTTCCCCCTTCAATTTTTTTTTTTTTTTTTTTTTTTACCTAGCGGGCAGGGGACTTTAACAGGATGGCTCCCAGCCAAAAAAACCCGGTTCAGACAAAAAACCCGGTTTTGGTGGGGTGGGGGTAAAATACCCCCCAAAACCCCCCCCCCCAATACCACCCCATGGCCTCCCTCAGTTGACCCTGGCCATCACTTCGTTACCTCATTTAGTGACCCTGTTCATCACGTTCTCACCTCACTTAGTGACCCTGCACATCTCTTTTCCCATCACTTGGTACTACGCGACTTTGTGATCGGAACGATTCCTTCAAATGCGACTTTTTCCAAGGGCGGCCTTACCAAAAAAAGGGAGTGTCAGCAATCCCAGACTTGCAGACGGTGATTCACATACTCTGTTTACTGACGAGATAAATATTTTCGGTAGTCCATATATATTGCGTAGACACGAAATAAATATTTTAGGTAGTGTACATAAATTGCGCAGACACGAGAAAAGTCTTTTCGGTAGTGGACATAATGTGTCTGGGAACGAAATAAATCTTTTCGGTAGTGTACATAAGCTGTCTGGGAACAAAAGGAATCTTTTCGGTGGTGTACATAGGGTGCCTGGGAACGAAATAAATATTTTCGGTAGTGTACGTAAGGTGCCTGGGAACAGAATAAATATTTTCGGTATCATACATAAAGCGCCTGGTAACAAATAAATATTTTCGGTAGTATACATAGGGTGCCTGGGAACCAAATAAATATTTTTGGTTGTGTACATAAATTGAATGGGCACAGAATCAATATTTTTGGTAGTGCACATAAAGTATGGACACGAAATAAATATTTTAGGTGGTGCACAGTAATCGTCTTGGAACGAAATAAATCTTTTCTGTAGTGTACATAAATTATCCTGCTAACGGGGGGACTTTAACAGAGTGGTGCACAGCCCGAACCCCAGGTTCAGACAGGACTCCCGGCTGGTGTCGCAACAGGAAGCACGTCGCGTACGAACTTCGACTTCAGCTCCCCGAAACCGAAGCGGCGCCACGGACGCACCTTTCTCGTACAAATACTCAAACTGACGGCAGAAAATACTCGAGGGGCCGCCTTTGTGCTGGTTTGTGAGAAACAGTACAGCTACAAAGTGGGTCCTTTTTCGAACGCTCGCGGCCCCCCGCTAAACCCGGATTTATCCGGGCTACATGCACACACCCCACATCAAGATTTTGCAACCGGCAGCCTCCAAGTATTTCCGAAGTAAGTGCTTATACAAGCAGAAACCATTAGTTTTTCCCCCATTTTGTTGGACCACCCGGCCCCTACCGGCTGGAAACAAGTATGCTCTCTTGGAGGCAGCTACTGGGTTTCGCAATAAGAGATAGTTTTGAAACTGATAGGAAAGCGACAACCTGTGGCAACACGGGGACGCTGCCATCCATCGGGTTTTTGTTCTTTTGACATAACTGCATTTGCTAGACACAAAAAACATACTGGCGTGGTGCTTGTTTGTACGTGTGCTGGGGAGGACTAGCTGTTCGTGATAGAGCACGGTCGCCAGGCCAATCTAATCCTCACTTGCACGCTGCCAGCATGCTCTTTCGGGTTACAATATTGTCGGTACTACAAATACTCGAGGGACTGCCTTGTGCTCATTTCGAAGGAGGCTAGAGAGAAAACAATACTACAAAGTGGGTCTTTTTTATTGAACGCTTACGCCCGCCACTATATACGCCAGCATTTCCTACAAAGCAGGTACTTATACAAGAAAAAGACCCACTATTTGTAGTTGTACTGTTTGCTCCCCCTCTAGCCTCCTTCGAAATGAGCACAAGGCAGTCCCTCGAGTATTTTACTTTTTAGGTGACAATTTCACTTTGAAGCTCCGGGGGGCTCAGAGTCTCCGGGCGGCCTTCGGCAAATAGCTTTTTTCTGCCAGGCGCACCCAGCATATCAATACACAAGAATTTGGAGCTCTTTTTTCTTTTTCTCTTGGATTCGTTCTTCCACATACCCCCAAAGACAGCAAGTGTAAGACTAGCTTGCCCCAGAGGCGGTAGATTCCTCTAATAGGTTCTCCCTACCGGCGAGAAGTTGCTTGAAGTAACTTTTTTTAGCCCTTACCTCTATATTTCCCCCCTTCCATTCGGAGTCGAAGCAGCTACGTCGAGTATTTTTTTCATTTGTGAAAGACTTTTCTCGGGAAGACGCCGACTCGTTATTATGTTTTCCAGAGAGTAGATCTTCTACAAGCTCGCATAACTCACAAAAAAAAAGGAGCGAAGAAATGTGAAAACGGGTTTTTGCCTAGAAAGAAAGGGCGATGGTTGTAAGAAATTTGCTTTGGATACGGATTTCGGGGGTTTAGGTCAGAAAGCATACGTACGCCGGGAAGAGTGCGTTTGTTGTTCTTGAAGGAAGAAAAAGACGAGAAGAAGAAGATGAACTCGTTCAGGGGTAGAGTGCACCTACCGACTGCAGGATGCAAAGCTTGAGTCGGTTTGCACAGTGTAGGGCCCATGATATCACCATGGTATGCCACATGTCCTATCACAACAACATGTAGACCACATGGTTAACAAGCTAAGATGTAATCTCATGGTATGTCATCAACATTTATCATGTGAACCCGCTATAGCAAGTAGTCGTGTACCCCCGTGTTTTTAGAGTGAAAGTTCGCTCTTTGGGACATGGCGTAATATAGACGTGCAGTATGGGTAGCGTGCATCGTTGTACGAGCAACCTGTTCGTTTTTTTTTTCAGGCTGAACATCACTTTGTGCACGGGGAACGCTACGTGCGCTTGTTCGCTGGTTCGTGCTGAGGGTCTCCGGTTGACTGTAGATTTCTTCTCGCAGTGGCAGACAGGAAAAGAGAGGGCGGGAAGATGCTGCGAAAAACCCGGGGGGGGGGGAGCGCCCGAATGGGCTATCTATTCGCGCGATCGGCGGCGCTGCGGCAGGCTGACCCGAGTAGCCCAGACAGCATTGCATTTGACAGGTGAGTTGTTACACACTCATTATCGGATGCCGACTTCCATGGCCACCGTCCTGCTGTCAAGATGAACCGACACCCTTCGTGGGATCTGATGAGCGATCACTCGGACACCTTAAGTCCTCTCGGTTCAACTCGCGTCGCCAGTCCTGCTGTCAAGACGAACCGACACCCTTTGTGGGATCTGATGAGCGATCACTCGGACACCTTAAGTCCTCTCGGTTCATCCCGCGTCGCCAGTCCTGCTGTCAAGATGAACCAACACCCTTTGTGGGATCTGATGAGCGATCACTCGGACACCTTAAGTCCTCTCGGTTCATCCCGCGTCGCCAGTCCTGCTGTCAAGATGAACCGACACCCTTTGTGGGATCTGATGAGCGATCACTCGGACACCTTAAGTCCTCTCGGTTCATCCCGCGTCGCCAGTCCTGCTGTCAAGATGAACCGACACCCTTTGTGGGATCTGATGAGCGATCACTCGGACACCTTAAGTCCTCTCGGTTCATCCCGCGTCGCCAGTCCTGCTGTCAAGACGAACCGACACCCTTTGTGGGATCTGATGAGCGATCACTCGGACACGCGATCACTCGGACACCTTAAGTCCTCGGTTCATCCCGCGTCGCCAGTCCTGCTTACCAGAAGTGGCCCACTTAGAACCAGGATTCTACGTCAGGGTTCAATGAAATACTGGGTAATAAGCAAGCAGGCGAGGCTGCCGGCTGACCCTCGCTTTATCCATGCACGGAGCCAGCCTCAGAAGCTGGAGCTGCTTTGAATTTAGTCAGGGCAGCCCACGCGCTTTCTGTGTACAGCTTGCACGCGGTTTGGGTGTAGAACACGTCAAATTTTGTTAAGCAGCGGCTGCAAAAAAATGCCGTGACACCTATGATCAAAGTAAAGGAGGAAAGGAGAAAAGGTAAAGAGGAAACGAGAATGAAAGCGAGAATTAGATAGAACGTCTATTTGGTATCGGAAAGTATGGTGGGGCATCAGGCAACCTTGAGCGCTAGCTTTGTCTAACCGGCATGTAATAATCAGGGCTTACCCCAAATTCTCGCTTTCATTTCATCAACCCTGTGCCGATTGCGGTTCTGCAAACGCGACCTTTTCCAAAAGAGAGACACACAGATAGAACCCATCAAAACAAGTCAAAGAGTGTGAGCATCCACCGTCAGGTGGGCCAGGCTAGATCCAGGGCGGCTCTCCGGGAAGAACAGGGGCGGGGGGTGGTCACGCCTTAGCAGTCCCAGGGCCTCTCCCCACCCACCTGTTGTGTATGTGTTCTCGTGGTCATCGCTACTGCGCTGACCTTTCCCAAGAGAGAGAGAGAGAGAGAGAGAGAGAGAAAGAGTGAGTGAGTGAGTGAGAGATCGACGAACTTGCGTTTTGTATTGACGACGATGGCTTGCACTGATACACTGAGCCGATCCTTTGAAAACTGCGTAGAGGAGATGCTGGAAGGTATTGCGTGACATTCCGCAACCCGATGCAGATCTGAGGTGGTGACGCATTTGATGATCCTGTTGGCCATGCCCGGGTCGGCTAAAAATATTTTTTTGAGCCGGTCCGTCCCTATCTCTTGAAACTGCATCGAAGTGCCTGCCGCTGTTTATCACAGTGAATCACGGACCACCACGGTCGATCAGGTCCATCCCTAGTCCTAGGGCTGCATCGAATTGCCCGGTGCTGTATCCTTCGGTCTATCACGGTCTATCAAGAGGGGATGGTCCGGCTCATAATACGAAAACAGATGCCTGTGCCCTGCCATCCACGAAATCGAAGGACTCCCGATTGCCAGCAACAAAGAGACGCACGGCGGGTTTGAGGGATGCACACTTCCGAAGCTGAAGGCTTGCACTGAAGAACGACGCAGCGGACCGTCAGCATCAATCGGACCGCTGGTGACGAAAAAGGGCGAAGGCATATTTTCTCGTTGGCTTTCGCCTCAGGAGATGTGTGAGGAAACTGAACCGATTGAGTCAGACCCTTCGATCATCATCAATTGCCACCTGCAACCGCGTCCAGGATGGGTATCCAGTACAACAGTACACGCGATGCCAACGTAAATAGAAGGCGCGACAAACTTTTCCTTCGAGTCAGTTCACGGCGCTGTTGTTGCCAAGACTACGCTCGGTACAACCTTCTCTAGCCAGCCCGCGAAACCCCTGCAGAATGTTCGAAAAACAGCGAGGATCGGTAGGCCGTGTTGTGTTGCGCACCCCAACGGAGAACCTTGGTTCTCTTTTGCTTCGTTTGGGAGGTCATTTGGTTCTGGTTCGGAAAGCTCGTTCCGACCTTTCTGAATTTGAAACTATTGACGGGGTTTGGTTAATTTGCATCTTCTTCAGTTTGTTTTATACTTCGCAGAATAGCCTTCCTTAGCTTTAGGTTGTTTGCGAGAGGGATTGACATGGGAACTTTTTCGTTGTGCGACGAGGGACGACCAAAATTGCTTGTGTGTTTTCTTGGATGGGCGCACAATATATAGAGAGAGAGAGAGAGACGAGTTAGAGTGCAGGGACCATCTCTCCGAGGAGCATCCGGTCGCCCCACTACTATCCCGTACTACTAACCTATATAGTGTAACTCATCGAGCCTGCCAATGTCCCCGTCGTTCTGGCGCGTTCCTCCTCGGGGCTCATTTTTTTAATTTGGTATAAGCAGCCTGCTTTGTAGAAAATACTTGGGGGAGACTGCCACTGGCGAAATCTCAAAAGGACGACCAACCGACGCTGACGAACCCTCCCCGGCTGCTGATCGCGGCATCCAGCGGAGGTGCACGACAGCGACGGCAGGAAGAAACCCACCGACGCACGACCGCCGACAATTAAAACATGAGAACGTGGTGCTGGTAGGAAGCTCAGCTCGCCCCGCAACGACTGCCGCATCTCACCGTGCCGCTCGCCGGGAAGCGAGAGAACGGGGACTCTGAATCCGGATCCGACAACGAAAAACTTGTCACAAAAGCTGCCATGCAGCAGCCGCAACGGCACGAGTTGCACCGCGAACGGAAGCGCGCCAAGAGTGACCCATCCGGTGTCACGTAGCGAAAGGCTGGCATAGTGTGGTACTCGTCATGCACGCCCGATGACTCCCCTCTACTATCGCAGCAAGCATCCGTCGAATAAGCACAAGGCAGTCCCTCGAGTATTTTCTAGAGTGAAAGTTTTGTTGTCGGACTTGAGAGTTGCTCTTGCCATTACTTGCTGGTGGTTGGCATTTACTTATTTTTCTTGGTTTTGCGGGTGCGTCTTTTTCTTTTCTTGCTTTTCTGGTGTTTGGTGTTGGATAAGGAATCATTCGCAGAGTTTTCCTGAGAAGTTGCGCCTTCTCGCTTGCGTGGCAGCTCATCTCTCCGGGAAGCTGGATTCACAACAGGTCGTCTCCATGCTTTGAATACAAAGAGTTGCTACTTTTTGTTCGAATAAGGCCGCCCAGCTATGGTGCTACCGTCGATCCCGAGGGGGTATGTCTTCCCTTTTTCGACCAGAGGTTGATAAGGCCTTCCCGGTGAGCCCTTCTTTCGCAGGCTAAGAAAAACAGCAACAAGTTCGGCACGGATCTGCCACCTACCAGACCCTCAGAAAAGCCCCTGCTACGCTGCACGAGAGCTAAGCCTTGCGTGCAGCGGTGCTGGTGTTTGTTTGCGCATGCCGATTGATCGTTTTCCCACTTGTATTTACCCTGTGACATGTTCAGGGATAGAATTCTGATACCCAATAGCGGGCGCCGCCAGCACACGCGCCATCCTGTGTGCAGTACGGACGGCAGCTTGCGCGGCGGCATTGCCGTGGAATTAGCAGGTGACCAGCCAGAGGCTTCTTGTCCCGTGTCTCCGACGCTTCGCGTGACGGTGCGGCGCACAGAAACAGCCGCATTTCCGCTTTTTAGAGAGAGTTCGCTTGAAACTCCGGGGGTTTAAAGTCTCCGGGTGCCCTGCGGAAGACACCTGAGATATTTTTTTGTGTTTTCCGATGATCCGTCTGCGCACACAAATTGGTGGCTGGTGGCTTTCGCCCTTTCGCTTTGTTTGTGAAATTCAGCTCGGGTGCGTGCTAGTGGTGATCAGTGGGTTTTCAGGGGGGAAGACCTTGGCGAAGTGTTTGGGCAGAATCCTGAGGGGGGGCCTGGAGGGGGGACTGTTTATAGTGTCTCCGAGCTAGACTTGATCTCGTGCATTAGCCGAGCCGCTTTGGTCCCGACTGGGCCTACAGACTGGGGTCAATCATTCGACCGTTTTTTTTTTTTTTTTTTTCATAGAGTTATACAGGGCTCCCGCTAACCGCACTTTTGGTGAGGAATTCAAAACCCTGCTTCTGGGCTTTTTTTTTTTTTTTTCTGCGCTCCAGCCCCAGACTTCTGCCCGCCAGCCCACCATGCCCAGCAGAGAGTAGACCGTGATGCAGTGCTTTGGCTACACGATACCACCAACGGGAAAAAGGTGAGGGATTCCTCATGAGGAATTCCTCACCCTCTTTTTTCGAGCCTCTTTTTTTTTGAGGAATTCCTCGCACTTTTTCGTAAGCGGGAGCACTGGAGTTATACCTACCCTCCCCCGTTTAATTGAGACAGCAGAAAACGCTTGTAATTTTGGGGCTGAGGGCGGGGTGTCTCAATAACACGACGCACCAGTTATGGGGGTTCACTAGTTATTACAAAAAGGGACGTACGACTTTTTTTGACATCGGGTCTGACATCGGGACACTGGGTTTAAAGTCCTGGTCTTTCAAGCTGTGGTGGGCTTCAATGCATTTTACCCTAAAAATGCCTACTGGAGCTAGGTATATAACAAGCTTGTGCTAGTTACAAGTTATCAAATATAGCTTGTTATAAAATAACTAGAAATTTTCCCAAGTTTTGTACCGGGGGGTAGGTAGATAGTTTTTAGACTGTTGCGAGCTTTGAGGATCCGTGTTTTGTGTCTACGGTCGACGATCAAGGCATAGTTAGTGGGTGGACGGTGCCACCACCACCTAGCCCCTGGGCTGGAGGTGTGCTAGGCCACCGTCCCCACCTCACTAAGTGGATGTGACCCCGGAAGCGACCAGATATCGGTGATATCACGTTAGCTATGGGTCTACACCCACCTGTGGAGTGGTCGCGGGTTGGGCACTTCTTTCCTTGGGTGTGGGTACGGCTGGTACCTGTTCGTTCGTCTGTTGGAGTCGTGTTTTCTACGTCTTTACTCACACTTTTGCACGTACATTTTTTGTTCTTTTTTTGCACCACCGTGTTTCCCCCAGCGTGGTCACGCTCGTCCATTTGTAGGCTTCTGGAGACAACGAGCTTATACACGGGTTCCGAGCTTAAACGCTGGGGGGGTGCGGGGGGGACCTTAGTTTGGTGCTTGGGTAGAACATCATGCGTCTAGAGAGAGAAAGGGAGCGCAAGACTCCGTAAGTTACGAAAAAAACCGGCGGTATTTGCACGGGGTGGGCCCAAGCCCCAGAAGGCCCGGAGCTAAAGCTGCCATCTTTCATTTTTTAGAGTTATAGTTTTTCTTATTTTTTAGAGAGGAACTCAATTCAGTACACACACAAGCCGGTCGCTTTGCTCCCGACAGAACGCAGGGGCGGTATCTCCATTGGGCCTGGCGCTATAAGCACCTGCCTTGTAGGAAATGCTTGAGGAGACTGCCAGTTGCGATAGATCAAAGGAGGTAAATGTGCTGTAGCCCACACAAAACACAGGTAAAGCTGGGTTTAGTAGCGTCCAACAAAAAAAGACCCACTATTTGTAGTTGTAATGTTTTCTCCCCCTCTAGCCTCCTGCGAAACGAGCACAAGGCAGTCCCTCGAGTATTTTTACGCAGCACATCCCGGGACGCTTAACACGTTTCGTAGACTCCGTGGTGAGGGCCTTTCGCCAGCCGTGAGACTCATTCGTGGCTGGAGCTATTGGTGGGAGACCTCTAGACTCGCGCCGCAGTAACTTGATACGAAAGACCCTCCTAGGCCTCCACGGAGTCGGAATCCTCTCGACTCTTTCTTAATTCCCACACAAAGCTACGGGGTCAGCCAAGCAGTCCCAGGGCAGGGGAGTACCTATGGCGGTGAAGTAACGAAGCTCACGAGTGACCGTTGAAACGCCTTGTCAGTATCACCCAGCGACTGTAATGCACAATGCCGGACGTTAGCGTCTGTCAAGTGCATGCGTGGTACAGGTGAGATGAGAGGCATTGGCTCACTCTGTCAAAGGACAGCACCACACAAAGGTTGTGGGGCTGATCGGTGTGGGGGTTGTGCATACTCCATCCGGGCTGTTTTAGAGTTAAAGTTCGCTTGAAATTCCGGGGTTTTAGGGTCTCCGTGCGGCCGTTGATAAATGGGTTCCTCTTTTTTTTTCCCCCCAAGTGTCAGACTAGTCCCGCCCCGAAGGAGTTGTTTTCTTGAAGTTCGCCTTCTATGCGATGTCTTTCCCCACGGGCTTTCTGCCGGGGATAACTTTTCGCCAGGGTCCAGACGGATGAGAACTAATAAAAGTGCCTTCTTTGACTGTGTACCGATCGATATGCAGTGAAGTGACTGGCCCGGATTGTGTGTGCGAGCCTTTGAAGCGTGGATGACGCCTCTCGCGCTGCTCCCCTTGAGGTTCCTGGCTCATGCCAAAGCGCCGCGGCCCGGGTTAAGAGGTTGCGGCATCAGGCGTGGGCCAGGGCCAGGAAGAGACTGGTCCGGATTGTGTGACCAGGCGAGGAATGTCGTCGTCGCCGCCCCGCCCCAAGGCTATAATAGTATGCTACGCCATCTGACCCAACGTTCCGGCATTTTACCGACCCCCCCCCCAGCGGGCCTTCACGGTGTTCAATCCAATTTGGTTCTGAATTGTCGGCAATCCAAATTGATTCTGAATTGCATATACTGCCGACGCGTCACTGGCGCTCGGATCGGCCGCCAAGCGGCTGCCTCGTGTCACACTCGTGTGTTCGCAACGATTGCTCCGTTCTGCTTCGAGACTCGCTCTAGGACTAGAGCGACACATAATACCACTATCTCGGCTCGGCAGCCTACACACCGGAGGCGCAGCAACCAAGTCACGCCTTAGCAGTCCCAGGGCCTCTAAGACTGCATAGACCGCAATAGCCACAATACATTGTGGGTGGCTATTCTGACCACATTGTGGGAAAGTTTGCTTTTCCCCTCTTTTTCTCACACCCGCCGCCGGTCTGGGGATTCGGAAGGAAAGAACCCGAAGAAGTGTGAAAACGGATTCTGCAAATGCTTTGAGCAGTCTTTGTGTTTGTGCTTTCAGTCGGCTTCTTAACCATGGTGGGGAAGTGTTTACAAGGTGCAGAGGCGTGAATTTATCATACGCTGAGCGGAACTGTGTGTGGTTCGCACTGCGTGATCATCGCGTCCGACCCCCGGACGCCAAGCCCGCCCTTCGGTATGAGTTCGTGCAGAACTTCTTTTCTTTTGCGACCCCCCTGCCAAAGATTGCGTGCGCAGTGGTGATCAGCCCCCGCCACTCTCTTTTTTCAGCGGGTTTTTTTTTTTTTTTTTAGAAAGCAAAGAACTTTGGCAGGGGTCTTTAAAAGTTTGGGGGTTGGAGCGGAAAACCCGGTGTCAGCCAAAAACCCGGTGTGAGGTCAAATTTTTTTTTTCCAACACTTGGGCAGCAGGGATGCCTTGGGACGAAAATCTACGCTCTAAGCCGGGGTTTTGGGGAAACACACGGCATTCAGCGGTGACCCTACTGAAGCCCCGACCCGCACAGGCTGTCTTGACGCTTCGGGTGGGGGGAGACCTGCGCAGCGATATATTTTGTGGTGGTGAGCCACCTTTTGGCTTCTGCGTGCGTGTGCCGCCGCCTGGTGCACGATTGAACCAGCGTTAAACTCCGGAACACCGATCCAGCAACTCTTTTTGTGGCGGTTTTGTGTTTCTTAAAGGAGCCCTGCGCCGCAGGCGCGGAAACTTTTAAACGGTCGCACTTACGGATCAAAGCAGATGGGCAGTAGGGTGGCTCGTCACAACTAGGTTGGCTCACATGTCAATTAAACCTGCGCCGCAGGCGCGGAAATTTTGACGGTCGCACTTACAGCTAAACAGATGGACGGAAACACGTTGGTTGTTCACCGGCTGCAGCAGGTTTTCGTCCTGCACAACGCCCCTGCATTGCCTGCCACGGTGGAACACTGTGAACAGAATGAGCAAATAATGCGGTAGCCCCATTACAAAAGATACTCAGACAAAATACCTGCGCCGCAGGCGCGGAATTTTTTTGGCGCCTTTCTGGCCAGCCAGCTAAGTACGAAGATCGCAAAACAGTTTTCCGTGAAAGAAATTTCCGCCGCTCATCATCAGGTTTCTACCACAAGAAATTTCCACCGATGGGTTCCGTTAGAAAACATTTCCACCAACAATTTCTGTTAGAAAAGTTTTCCGCCAAGCTTCCCGTGAAAGAAATTTCCGCCGGTGGTTTCTGCCATGAGAAAATTTCCATCAGTTTTCTGTCGTGAGAAAAATTTCCACCACCAGTTTCCCTTCCCACGAAAGAAATTTCCGCCGGTAGTTTCCACGAGAAAATTTCCAGCCTACACAGTGACAATACAGAAATCTGGATTTTTTTTTTCCCAGAATTATTCTGACTTTTTTTCCTCTTTTTTTGACACACCGGGTTTTCCCGGTGTCTGACACCGGGACACCGGGTTTTTAAAGTCCCCTGAACTTTGGTGACAGTTTCGCGTTTTAAGAAGGTCCGTCTTTGCGGTTTCTTTCCCCCCCCCCCCCCTTTTTGCTCTTTTTTTTTTTTTTTTCTCTTGAACTTGGCGATGATTGCGCCCCCCTTGGCAATGCGGGGGGGTGACTCTGTGCCAGCAAAGGCGCAAACGCACGGAGACGGTCGGTCGGTAATCAGAATCGGTCGTCGGATGGTGTTTTTTTGGCTATGCTAGCGCTATGTGTGGGTTGATCTGCTGGTGACGTGTTCCGCTCTCCGGGTGTTGATTAGACTGAGTGTTCGCTTGAGAATCCGGGGTTTAGAGTCTCCAGGACCATCGTCGGAAGGGTTTCCTCAATGGCATCGTGTACTGGATATTCGTATCTGATTGTGCGTGTCGGTTGATCGTTTTCCCAGTTGCTTTTAGAGTTGCATTTTACCCTGTTTCATTTTCAAGGTTAGGAACTCTGATCAACAACCAAAACACGCTGCCCACGTCTCGTTAGCCTTCACAACCCGCAAGACGAGTGGCTTGGTGAACCATGTCTTCGCGTTTTTCAAACAGGCAAAAGGGAAGAGAGCTCGTCACGCGCCAAACAAAAAAAAAAAAAAAAAAAAAAAAACTGCATCGGCCTCAACGCAATACCGCACGTCTTCACAATGGCAAGCACGCTCCCGCAACCCATTAGAAAATATCAGGAGCAACCCTCGCTTCCCCGCAGCTCGAAACTGCACCCTCCGGCGACACTGCAATGGAAGGCCCACTGTTCTGAGATTCCCGAAAACGCAGCGCAGCGACGGGTTGCAGAACGGCGGGCTGCGTGCCGCCAACCAAAAGCTGCATCCTTTCTGGTAAAGTCGTAATCGACAGTACCAGGCAATTCTATGCAGCTCCGGGGGATGGTAATGGTTTGGGTTAGAATGCAAAGAATCTGTGGCGTCGCGGTTATCTCTTCGCACATGATGTGTCATGCTTTCGCCTCTTAAGCTCGTCTTGATCGTCGCGCTCAGGTATCGCGCCGAAAAATCTGTCGACGGCGCCGTTGGTTGTGGCGGCTTCTCCGGCATTCTCGGCCCGCAGTGCTGAGAAGGCAGCCCGCAGTGCTGAGAAGGCAGCCCGCAGTGCTGAGAAGGCAGCCCGCAGTGCTGAGAAGGCAGCCCGCAGTGCTGAGAAGGCAGCCCGCAGTGCTGAGAAGGCAGCCCGCAGTGCTGAGAAGGCAGCCCGCAGTGCTGCGAACAGAGCTTCAGCCCGCAGTGCTGAGTTGGCAGCCCGCAGTGCTACAACATCGCAAGCAGCCCGCTGTGCTGCTGACCGCTATGGGAGGGGGGTGATCCCGTGCACATCACAGGATCGACACAAGCGTGTCTCCCCAAAATCCCAAGCCCTCTGGACTGAATGCTTGGCCAACGGAGATCGCCGGGTGAAGAAGCTTTGTCATCCCAGCTCGCGAAGTTAATAAAACTCGTTTCGGGTTAGAAAGAAAAAGAAATGATAAGGTCGACTCTGCTGAAGATTGTGCTTCCATTTTCTATGCGGTTCCGGAAGAATTCGCGATTGTCAGTTGCCTTTGGGAGCGTTGTCTTGTTTTTAGAGTGCAAGTTTTTTTTTTTTTTTTTTTTTTTTTTTTTTTAACTTTTTAGCGTGTTTTCATGATTTCCGTTTTCCCCCTATTGTTGATCATCCACAACTCTCTCCAGACAAAAGGTTGCTGTCCATGGGACAAGCAGGTTGGGATCTAGACTGTTTCGTGTTTTAAGAAGCCAAATATTCTTGAGTCTCCGGTTGACCGTTGAGGTGCCGTTTTGGGGCCGCTTTGCACGGCGTCCAGATAACCTTTTGCTGCTTTTTGTACCATTTCCCCTCATTTTTTTCCTTTTGAACCAAAGTGTGGCAGAACAAGGGAGACCCGAAAGCTCTTTCCTTTTCCCGTCAGACACAGGGTCACTGTTAATCTGTTGCGACGCATATTTCTTCAAGTCTGCCAGAGAAGGGGGGGGAGTGCTTGGAATAGTTGTGTGCTCAAAACTGCAGGGTGGTCCTTCCGGTCTGTCAAGCGACGGACACATTAGCCCTCATTAGCACGGAACCTGCGTGTCTGCAGACAGGACAGCGGTGAGTCTGGTTTGTCAGGCGGCTATTGTAGGACCACCCGTATCCTAGCACAGGCAAACGTCTGTATCACTGGGGGAGGGGGGGATAGTTTGTTTAACTGGGGGGGTGGGGGGGGGGGGGGGGGGGGGGGGGGGGTTGGTTTCGAATAAAGTATTTGCACTGGCGGCTTCGCCTGCTATTGCTGTGGACTGAGAAGTCGGCTGGTACTGGAAGCTCGCAATCCTTTACATCTGCCCCTATCCCCTTATCCAGGAGGCTTGGGCAGGAACCGTAGGAAGTAGGCCTGACACACAGTGGGTCCGGCCTCAGAAGCTGGAGTTAACCCGAGGAGGAAGCTCGGGTTCTCGCGTTTTCTACATGGATGTATGCCCACCGTCCGTAAAGGGTTCGAGAGTGTTTGCCCAGAGACACACCCTAAAAGCGGGTGTGCTACCACCAGAACGCGTGCATATGCACAACCGAATCGGGTATTACAACGGGGCTTTTGCCTTCAGCGATAGCCCCGGCTTCTGAGTGGACTCCTCCGTGCACAGTCTGAGCGAATTCACCTCACCCACTGACGGCGACCTACGGTACTTTCTGCGACAACGCAAGGCGGTCCTTGGTAGGGTGGCTACTTCATCGAAAACAACTGTTGCGCGAGATGTAGAGTAGCGGCTTCACCCACCAAAAAGACAGGCGCTTCGTTTTGTTTGTGCGTGCCGGTTGATCGTTTTTCCCACCCTGTGTGTATTCAGGTAAGGAATTCTGATCAACCACCAAAACACGCTGCGTACGTCTCTTTAGCCTGCACAATACATTGAAGGGCAACCCACAAGATTGTTAGTACCTAAAAAGAAGGGCGGAACACCCCTCTTCCGCACCCAAGAATAGTTGGCATCGCAGCCCTTGACAGATGATAGCAAAGGAGGGCGTCATTTTTTTTTTTTTTTTTTTGTTCTTCAGAAGAATCTTCTCCATTTTTTTTTAGAGTGAAACTTTTTCTCGCGAAGCCGGCTTGGCGTTAGGGGTACGTTAGGTTCACCGACTCCGTGTGGGCAGAGCACGAAATTCTAGGGGTTCGTCAACTGCACGTGCAAAATATTGCAAGGGGCAAAAAATAGGTATGTCGCTCACACGGCGAGTGAAATCCTTGTTCAGGCTATTTTGTGTTTCCGACGGTCTTTTCCCCCTTTCTTTTCCCTTGTGTTCGTGCGGGGAAGCTTCCACGCGGCAAAACATCTGGAGGAAAATGAAGGCAATTCGGCGCGCCTTTCAGCCAAGAACATTAAGCCGGTACACACCCTATCCCCTGACGCCCCCTCCCCCGACTGTAGTAGTTGAGGAAGGTGCAAACATGGAGACTGCTACAGTAGTCCTGCACGAGACTTGGGCACGTGCCTCGTGTGGGGCAGGTGGGCCGGTGACCCGCTTTGAGAACCCTGGAGCCCGGCATGTGTGCCGTTTACGGGATACATGTCGGTTTCCTACTCATGGGGGACCAAGGTAGGCACTCTCACACCTCAAACACAGGACGAAACACCCTATCCTGAAGCATCGAATTGGCTGCCGCTTTCTAACGAGGTGCACTACGGTGCACCACGTCTAACAGGCCCACCCTACCCCTGGTGCTGTCTATGACGAAGAAATGCCCGAATCTATGCCAGGTGCGCCGGTGATTCAGCGGACTAGCAACACGAGCAGCCTTGGTCAAGCAACGGAAGAAGAGTATTACCGTACGACTGAGGGATTTATGCAAACAATCGTCACAGTTTTACATACATAGAAGCTAAGACCTTTTAGAGTTAAAGTTCGTCCCAATTCGATTTTTCGAGGGTTTTCGGGCGCGCGCGAGCGCAGAATGACAGGCGCTTCGTTTTGGTGGGATCGTTCCCCATTCATACTTACCCCGTGTCGGTTTCCGGGAATACGAATATTTTTAGCCTGCACAATACATCGGAGGGCAACCCGCAATATTGATAGCACTAAAAAGTATAAACAATCTGCTGCTTGCTCTCGTTCACGGTTCTTCTCGGTTCCTTCCTTCCTCTATTCAGGAGGGGGGGACACAGAGAGAGGAGAAAGAGCGCACATCAAAACAAGTCGAAAAAGGGTGTAGATAGTCACGCCTCAGCAGTCCCAAGGCCTCTAATATTGTATAGACCGCAATAGCCACAATACATTGTAGGTAAATGTTGTTGTGGCTATTTGACTACAGGAAAAACACTGGCCCCGGCCGCAGATGACGGCACCTTTTTTCCGTTTCTTTCACTCTGGCTCAGACTAGCCTACCCGAAGGCAGTTGTTTTCTTTAGGCAAGTTTACTCTACCAGCGGAAGTTGTTTGGGTTAGCGTCCTTTTCTTTTTTTTCACGCACTCTCTTTGGGCACCTTATCCTCGTTTCTTTCACTCTGGCCCGTCTTTTGGACCTTCTAATCCACAAATAACGCTAGAAAAACATCAGAAACCCAAACTGGGCGTCACCAGAAATCCAAAACTCGAAACCTACCACTTAAAACGCTCCGAACGGGCGGGAAAAGTGGTCGGACCGAACACCGGCCGCTCTTGCATCAAGGTAACCTGCTCGCTTTGCAACAGAGCAGAGCTTCTTTCGTCTTTGTACGACGCTGTCAATCGACGTTGACAATCCGAATCTAGCGGCCAGTTTGAACTTGGCATTCAGCGAGTTCAGTCATCGAGTTCCTGAAGGCCCGCAGCATCCACCCGCGAGAGGCTGGCAATCGTCTCTGGACGGCTCACCTTCAGAACTGCGCCGAGCCGTGTCGTGTCCCTGTCAGGCGGCCTGCAACGTTCGTCATTGTCACAGACATCACCAGTGTGTAGTCACCGACCACCTCCAGCGAGACCGACGGCACCGAGTAGTCGCTGATCACCACGCTGCCAATCCCGACAGACATGCTCGAGAACGTCGAGATGTCGTCACCGCCAGCAATCACAGGCAACGTGACGTCCACGTTCGATCGTCAGCGTCGGCCACACTGCCGCAGCTTTTTCTGCGCTGTGTCCTCATTCTCCTGACAACTGCGTTTTTGTCCAGGCATTTTTGTTCACGAGAGTCCCTCTTTCCTGCTGAACTGTTGTTGCGATCAGCCCACCTGCGCTACTACTCAATGCCACGGCCTCCGGCACTGGTCGGTTGCAGCCGGTCTTTTTTCGGCAAAAAACGACCGGCCTTTTTTTTTGCCGGGTGATTTTGAAAAATAAGTTTTGGTGTCATAAAAAAGACCGGCTTTCTTCTTAGCGGGAGCACTGCCTTTTTTTCGTCTTTGTCAGTCTCAAATACAATTTAAGGCTTCCCTAGTGAGAGGAGGGGACCTCGGGTGGTAGTTTCGGGTAGAAACCTGTTTCTCGCTATGGGTTCGATGCTGGCATCAAGTCATCTTCGGGGAAACTGCGTTGCTTTGTTGGTTTCGAGCATCAGCGTCCGGCGCACGAAGCTCTCTCGCCCCCCTTTGAAGAACCCTTTTCCCCAGTAGTAGTAGTAGTAGTAGTAGTAGTAGTAGTAGTATGTGTCATCCTAATCCGGGAACACAAGTCAGGGAGAAGAACGGAGCAATCTTTACAACCGAACGAGTGACATAAGGTGGCCGCTTGAGCGGCGCCAATCCGAGCGCACACAGCAGCAGTGACGCGTCGGCAGTATTTGCACTTCAGGATGGGGGCCTTTTCCCCAAAGAAAACAAAAAGAAGAGAGGGTCGGTCAGATTCTTTGCAAAGACGCGGGGGCTAATTTTCCTTGATTGATCAGAGTTTTGCTAGGGGCGTGCACGGTGCAGTCATATTACTACTGAAAAGTGCTTACTACTGATTTGACGTGACTAGTCGTAGTACTACTGAAGAGTCCCTTTACAACGCGTGTTTTCTTCCCACAAAAGTGGACACATTCCTTTGTACGAATGACTACTGCTGACGATAGTCTTATGACTAGTGAGATATATGCGTAGTAAGTGACCAGTAAATGGCATGACTAGTGCACCGTGTGGGGAGTGGGGAGAAAACGGGTCCTTCTTTCACATCAGCTCCTCCGTTCTCATGCTATACCGGCCCAAGGTTTCCCTTCCTGACCTTCAGAGAGTCGTGCCCAATGCTGTCAGTCCCTATACCCTCTATGTTCGTAAGGGGTTCAAAACAAAAAAGGAAAAGACCCCCCTCCCGGCCCAGTCCTGGCCTTGACGCGGTCGGAATCATCTCGAGTGCTTTCGTGCTTCAGGAAGCCAGCTGAGACGGGCGGGTGTGGGAGGAGACCCTTGACCAGGATACGTCTGCGGTCCAAGTGCGACGTCGCTGCTTGTGTAAATCTCCGCCGTTGTCGGAGAGAGAAAATAGATATAGGCCAACCACAAGCAAGAAAGGAGAAAAAAATAAATGCGTAGTTTTGTTTTATTCTTGACGGGGGGGGGGCCCAAAAGAATTGCAACCGATATGCGGTGATGCATACCCGGATGCATGCAAAAGCTCCGTGAGTTGCACCGTTTTCCAGGATCAAGAATCCTATCAGGGAGGACCCCTTCTCGTATTGCCGAATGCGTGGGCGGCGGTGGATAGCGCAGGGCTATCCAAGTTGAAGTGAAAGCTTTGTGTGATCTGGCACAAAGCCGGCTGGTGTCTTTCTACCGCTTGTTTGAATGCGAGGTTCGGGTTGATGGACGTGTTCGAAGTCCGTGCACTGGGACGGGGGGAAAGTCCTAGCATCAAGTACTTTTTTCCAACTTTTTCAGGGGGGGAAATCTTCGTTTACTGTTTGGGCAGCATCTTGCTCTCATGTATGTTTGATGCTGGTATCAGGTCTTCTTCGCGGGAATGCAGAGTCTTGTTGTATTTTCTTCCACATGTTTCGTCTTTCTTTACTACGGGGGGGGGGGGGGGGGGGGGGTCGTTGTTGTTGGTGATGGTTTTGTGGGATGAAGTAGGGGAAAGAAAATTTCTTTTTGCGGTGGTCTCCGCTGGCCTGGTAGTCCGTGCTACCTCCTTTCTTTTACACTCGTTCTCTTCTCTACTCACTACTGTACGTACTCTTTCGCTCTTTTTCTCTCTTTGGCTAGCCAAAACAAAAGACTTCTGCGACCGACACCACGAACACATTCGCAATGAATGTGGCCCTGGGCCCCCCACGTGCATACATGTTGAGCAGGGGTTGCCATGTAGCCCGTATCGGTCTAAGTCAACACTGTTACTTTCATGGGATGTTCACCGGGGAAGGGTCCGACCTAACCGTTAGTCAACAGCAACGTCGAAAAGGGGGAGGGGGAAAGAAGATAGAAAATCGGTGGGGTTGACAAGCAAGGGGGGGGGGGGAGGTGGCGTTTGGCTCTGTTGCTTGCTATTTCTAAAGAGCTTTGGCGCGTATTATTACCAACCTCTCTTTTTAGAGTTATTTGAGGTTGAAGGTCCGGCGTTTTAGGCTGGGTATCGGTGGTGATGGGGGCGAAGACATACTTTCACGGTGGCTAACCAAGGCATATATACTTTTTTTTTTGAGTGAAAGTTTTGCTTGAGAATCCGGTGTTTTAAAGTCTCCGGGTGACCTTCGTCGAACGGGCTATTAAAGTTGAAGGTCGAATACCTCTTTTCCGTTCAGGTTGCTCGTGTGAATAATATTCTCCTCCTTGGTGTGCGTCTCGTGCTGCAAATAGCTCCAGTCTCAGTGCCGCTGCGTAAAAGGGTAAGTAGAAAACGAACCAACTGTTAATGATCTTCGTGTGTTTGCCACATTTCCAAGCAAGAGCGTGAGTTAAGTGCGCAAATGGTGTCAGCCGAAGCTGGTAAAGCTTCGGCGCCGCCCACGTTATGTTTGTCTAGCATTGAGTTCTTTTAAGTACATGAACCACGTGGATTAACATGCACTGCCTTGAAAGTCAGGTTATCGGATGACGTCGTCACCTGCCATTGCGTCGTCAAGGTCGAGCATTTGTGGAGCTAGCGGGGTTTGGCTTTCTTGCGATTCCAAAGACTGAGTCGGCGAGTACGAGGGCGGGCAGGAGTGCCTGTTTTCCACTTTCGAGGGCATTGGTGTGCCCGTGGTTCCCGGTCGTTTCGGAGAGCTGCTTGCCCTCGATACCTTCTTCTTCCTTCGATGCACCCCCCTTCGAAGAAACAGCTGAGAGATAGCGGAACAGCCAAGAACGGAGCTACATGCGTTCTATCGACTTCCCAGGAACAAAAGCGAAGAAACAGAAGAGATTCCAACCCCCTCTCCGTCCGCAAGTGGTCAGCACACAAAACGAATCCATACGCGAACGTGCGCTCTAGAAAACTGTCCGACGCTCTGTCGCCGTGCTTCTCATTCGAAGACACACGCTTCGAGTGACATCTCGGTTGCAGTGTTCACGAAGCCTTTCACTTTCCCCCCGACGACAGCAAGAGGATCTATGGGAACGTGGCAAAAACACACGCGAATATGGGGGGTCTGCAACTCTTGGGGCAAAAAAGATTTAGTTCAATGTTTGGACCGACTGCCTCTCAGGCATATTTGGTGGGTCGGTCGTCTTTCGCACGTCTGTCGTGTGCTGTGTACGTAGATTTGCGTTGTGTAGAAATATGCGGTGCAAGCAAGGGAGTATCAGCTGTTTTTTTCTTTCTTTTTTGAAGCAGAACGTGGTCTGCCTCCAGCCACATCACAATGCGCGACCGGGATGAGGAGGTTGCAGTTGGCTCTATTCCTGGACAATTATCAAGGCCCCCCCTCAAGTTCCAGAACACATGACCCACTTGCCCACTTGCTAAGAGGTTTCGCATGTCATATAAGATATCACATTAGTTTGCGCACGTGTGTAGTCCCTGTTTTTAATAGGTATACCTACCCCCCCCCGTGTTTAAGATCGCGTTTTTCCGTGTTTAAGATCGCCCCCCAAAAAAACCGATCTTATACACGGGGGGGGACGATCTTAAACACGGGGGGGGACAAAAAACACCCCAATTTTTTTTTCCCGCTGCGCGGGGCCCTGAACCCCCCCCCACAGTAAAAACGCCCAAAAACAAATCTTTCCCGCTGCGCGGGACCCCACCCCACTCCCCCCCCGTGTATAAGATCGCCCTCATTTCTCAAAAAAACCGATCTTATACACGGGGGGGGAGGGCGCAATCTTAAACACGGGGGGTGGTAGGTAAATAAATAATAACACGATACGCTGGCCAACCGTTTCTTATTTTTAATAATGACAAACGCGCTTGTGCATCCAACTTTCGAACTGTTCCCCACCCTTTCAAACAGCAACTATCATCAGACCAGCCCACTCAGGCGGTTGCTTCCATACATACAGAGTGAATGTCCGTCTGCGGATTGTTGTTGTGAGTAGGCTTCTCGGTGGTGAGTTGATTGGGGTAGCTCTTTTCCATTTGTTGCCCTTATTTTCCCCTTGTTCGAGTCCGCGTTGATTCGTAAAAATCGGCGTAACTCAAGAGTCGGTCAGACTGCCTACTATGGCAGTCCATTGCTCAGACACACACACCCATACGCATTTACGCCACTTGATCGCAGAGCACCCTCTCCACCAGCAACGGGATCTGTCTGGTATCTGTCGAAGCAGCCGGAATCAGACGCAGGGGGCAGGTCTTGCTTTGTTTGTTGTTTTCTTTGCTCTCAGGGGGCCCTACCCCCCGGAAAACTCCGACTGTCCAATCTCAGTAGCGAAATGTTTGTGGCGTGTAGTGGTACCGTCTGGGGGGGATGAAGAAGTGAAAAGAGAGGGGGCGTGGGAAAGGCAGCTCTTCACCGAGGACGGATGTCATCAGCAAAGGACGCGGCAATCGTCGCAGAGGTGGGGTTCGGTTCTTTCGGTATGAGCTGGCCGCAAGGCAAGGGCTGGCCGCAGTTGTCCTTGTCCTTGGTTAATGACGACATATCTTGTCAAATGCTATCGCAGAACTCCGTCTTCCGCTACGATCTGGTAGGCGTGCGGACGACCCCTGGTCGTCCTTATTAGCTACAAGGCAAGGACTGGCCCTTGTTCTCGGTTAATGACGACATATCTTGTCAAATGCTATCGCAGAACTCCGTCTTCCGTTACGTAGGCGTGCGGACGACCCCTGGTCGTCCTTATTAGCTACAAGGCAAGGACTGGCCCTTGTGCTCGGTTAATGACGGCATTCTTGTCGAATGCTATCGCGGAAGTTCGTCTTCCTACGATCTGGTGCAGGGTATCCCAGGGGGGGGTTGCCAGGATTCCGGGATTTGACAGGAGTGATGCCCAAAAGACGGAAATATTCGTTGCAGTAGAAGTTAAGTAGTAGGGGGAATTGCAAGAACAGTGCTCGGAATGGATACGCGCTCAACACCGCACTGGTCCCGTGTTTCGGTCCTGTAAGCCACGAACAGAAGGCGGACCTTCATCAGAGGGATTGCAGGAACGTGCTTGGAATGGGTATGTGCTCAACACCGCACTGGTACCGTCTGCGCCATGTTTCGGTCCTTTAAGCCACGGACACATAAGGCGGACCATCATCAGCGCGGAACCTGAGTGTCTGCAGACAGGACTGCGGCAGTCCCTTCATCAGAGGGGTGTTGTGCACGTGGGGTAGGTACCAGGGAAAGCCTGCTACACGGAAGCCAAGCTTCACGTGTTCGGCGGTACTGCAGAGCCACGGGCCTACGGGTCAAGTGGCTACCGATTTCCCAAACTAAAGCATCAAGGCGTGGCGCCTTGGGGCTTGACGCTTGCGCTGAACATAAGCTCGTCGAGACGTCAGCCACAGGGCAGAGCGGACGCACTGTGCTGCCTCCGACTCAAGCCTTGCAAGCTGTGGTTGATCGTCACGTTCCTGGACCCGGAGCGGCCTTTTTCTTCTTTCTTCTTCTATCCCAGTGGCCGACGAAGTTCGTTCCTTTTCAGTTTGTTTCGTGTTTTGAGAAGCCAGTGTTCCGAGTCTGTCCGAGGCGGTGGTTGAAGGTTTTTGGAGTGAAGGTTGTTCGCTTGGGATTCCGGGATTTTGGGGTCTCCGGGTGACCTTTGTTAAACGGGTTCTCTTAGAGCAAGGAAAGGCTGTGTAGGTGTGGGTTGTTTCTTTGGTGTACACTTTCATTATGAGTAATTTTCTTGTTGGAACCGATCCGGGAAACAAAGGGGCGGGGAAAGCAACGTTGTGGTGATCTCTGTCGGTTGGGCACTCCCTTCTCTTCTCTGTTCTTGCGTTCTAGTTCTCTGGACTGGATTGGGTTGCAGATAGCCGACCACTGTGGACTTTCTAAGCGAAGGCTCGCCGGGGCAAAGGAGCCGACCGAACTTTTTATTCTGTGAAACTCGCTTGGAACTCCGGAGGTTTAGAGTCTCCGGGTGTCTTTTTCGGCGATGGCGCTGTTCTTTAAACGCTGCGGGTTCTCTCACGGGGGTGGTTTACACGTGGGCGGAATATCTCGGTGTCGACATTCACTGTTGATCGTTGGTGGCTCTGGACATTATATACACACACACACGCCTATACAATTCGTCCCGATGCGGTTCACGGGCTCAGAAGAACACACTGCTCAGCCCGTCCTCGTCCGCGCACGACAGTTGGGACCGCGGCACAGGTGCTTGGACTGCACAGTTCGTCGCCTGGTTTCATGGTTCGAGCACCGCCGAGTCGCCCCGAATTGTACACATGGAAATACTCGAGGGACTGCCTTTGTTTCGTGTGGGCACATATACCTCCTTAGACAGAACACTGCCTCTCATGCATGTTTGACGCTATGCATTGAGTCTTCTTCGGAGGAGATGTTGCCTAGAAAAGAAACAGAAAAGGGGAGGGTGTGTGTGTGTGAGTGTGAGTGTTTGGAATTCAATGATGGGCAACACCTGACGCGGATACCCCAGAAAGAGATGACAACGGGGTTCCCACGTGATCACTCACCGCAGTGTGTGCGCTGGCCGATTTTGAAAAGCTTTTGCTCGCGGAGTTGAAAGGCCGTGGTTCAACTAACGGGCGGCGGTCGCTTCGACAGCCCGGGCAACGCACGCTGCAGAGAGAGCATTGCTGGGCCGGGCAGTTGGGGTTCACTTCAAAGCTTAGGAGAAGCGTCTCGAAAAGGACATGAACCTCGCTGCGGTCATAGCAACTGGGGAAGGGCTAATTCGTATTAACGTGCTGCTGTACAGAAGGAAATCAGATGATTGGAGTCAAGGCGTGGATCATACTTTCCTCCTTGTGCCGTGTTGCTGTGTTGCCATCTCTTGCAGTCTTCACGTCGCTGCAGACTACAGACAACCGAATCGTCAATGATCTTCGTGTGTCCACTACAGTGCCACGAGAGCAAAACCTTTGTCGTTCGTTCTCAGTCGGATAAGTATCGATCTTCCAAGATCCAAGGATCTAATACGACGGGGGGTGGAAAAAAAAAGAAGGCATGGCGGTTTACAGTATCGGCGGCGCCTGTGGCGCCTGTTGGTGCCATTTGCGGGTTTGCTGCCGTTGTTGCGAGAGAAAGTATGGGGGGTTTATAGCTGCGCGCGGCAGCTTTTCTTTTTTTTTTTTTTTTTTTGGGAAAGGGGGGACGATGGTCTTAGGTGGGGAGGTGTGCTTGGAATAGTTGTTTTTAGACAGTTTCGAGTTTTAAGGAGCCGGGACGGGCCGAAGCGGTTGCAGTGATCCCTGTCGGTTGGGTAAAGCCTCGCTTTTCTGCCATTTGCACATTTCTGTACATACTTCGCGTTGGGCACTACATCGGCAGATCACTGCTCCCCGGTGCGAAGCTACTGGCAACAAGTCTTTCTTGGAACAAATGAGAAAGAAATGGCTGGGCATCTGGGGGATCGTTGCTATTGGTGCTGGTTTTGAGGGATAAGGGATCTGGGGGGAGAAAATCTTAGCTTCGTGTTCAGGCGCTACTTGCCTCTCATGTGTGTTTGATGCTAGCATCAAGTCTTCTTCGCGGAATGCAGAGTCTTATGGGGGAGGGGGGGTTGAAATGCTAGCTTAATGTTTGGACACAACACTGCCTCTGACCCAGGCATGATTGATGCCAGTACCACAATTTCTTCGAAGTGGGCCGGCGGGAAGCCTGCTGTACCAATACTCACAGTACTACTACTGCACTGGCGAACCACCGTCAGAGACTCCCTGTGGAGGCACAGACATCGAAGCTGAACAATCGTCGACGGTGCTGGTGCGCTCTTTATTTGTTCAAGCTCACGGTATTCAGAACACAGATAAGTAGCTCGGCTTGGTACTTCGATGCGGAAGCGAGGGATGTCCCCGTGCGCCCCCCTGGTGTAGGGAACGACGTTTCTGAGTAGAATTTTTCGTTGAGAGGGAATGGCGCGCTTCTGCGCACTGGATCTTGACTCATGCAGTCAAAGATACAAAGGGCGGGGGAGGAGGAAGGCGACAGGGAGGAAATATCGAATATGCAACATAAAAAGGGACGAACCTTGCTCGTTTTCGGACGGACGGAGCGAAACCCTCTCCTCTCCAGTAGCGCGTTATCCTCACAAATCGACACCAGGCTGATACGTAGCCTTCTCTGCAGACACAAGGGCGGCTATTTGTGGGCGCTCGCGCTGAACACAAGCTCGTCGAGACGGTCAGCCGCAGGGCAGAGCGGACGGGGTTGTGGCACTGTGCTGCCTCCGACTCAAGCTTTGCAAGCTGTGGTTGACTGTCACGTTCCTGGACCAGGAGCGGCCTTTTTCTTCTTCTTCTTCTTCTTCTTCGGAAAAGGTCGTGTTGGCAGAAACGGTGAAGATGATAATTGTCACAGGGTTGGTGAAATGAAGCGAGTGCAGAAAGTGGGGTAAGCCCTGATTATTAGATTCACGGTTAAACGAAGCTAGCGCACAAGGTTTGCCTGATCTCGCACCTACTTTCCGATACCAAATAGATGCTCTATTCAAACTCTTCTTCTTCTTCTGTTGGCATCTTGTGTCAGACTAGCCCGCCCGGGGGGTTGTGGTCTCCCCCGTCCAGTTTCTATAATCATCATGATCTCGGTATACCAAAAACTGCGGAGCAGCTTAACGCCAAAAACCCCCGAATACAGGACGGGGCTACCCCCCCTCTCTCGCTCTCTCGTTGCGGGATTTTAGGGTCTCCGGGGGTGACCTTTGTTAAATTTGGTTCTTTTTATGTGCGCGTGGGGCTAGAGTTTAAATACGTTCGACTACGAAGGCAAGGGAGGGGAGGTTATGTAGGGCAGATTCAATGGCGAACCGCATCAGGTGTCCCCCTCAGCTGGCGGCCATGAATAGAGCGACTGATGGGGGGGATTGCAAGAACGTGCTTGGAATGGATATGTGCTCAACACCGCACTGGTCCCGTCTGCGCCGTGTTTCGGTCCTTTAAGCCACGGACACATAAGGCGGACCATCACCAGCTGGCGGCCATGAATAGAGCGACTGAAGGGGGGTGGAGGCCGGAATTTCAGGGTGGATGCTGTTTCAGAGAAGGAAGGGTGGACGAAAAACATCTTGGGGCAATCGTGTCTCAACAAGATTCCCAAGCGCGAAGGAAGCGCTGAAACCACAAAAATACTCGACGTAGCTGCTTCGACTCCGAATGGAGGGGAGGAAATATAGAGGTTGAGGGGCAAATATAATACAAACACAATCTGATTTGTTCTTCGCATACACCACCGTATGTTGTTTTCTCACTCAGGACTTTGACTTGTTGTGTTTGTGTGATTTGTCGTGTAGGGGTAGACCCGCATGACTCGCGTCCGCTCAACACGTGGGGTTCGGTAGTCACAGCACTTGGGATCCCTTCTGTTCTTTGTCGGGCAGCATCGTCGAGCTTTTCCTTTCAAGCTGGCGCTTATGTAAAAAAAAAAAGAATGGAACAAGAACAGGCGCGGCGGCGCTCGCGGCGTGTGGTGACTGTTTCTTTAGAGTGTAAAGCTTCTCAAGACTCCGGGATTGGGAAGCCCCCTAACGCGTTTAGGGGGTGTTTGGGATTGGTAGGGCGTGGTCGTTCTGCTATTATTATACACGCGACTACTGCTAACATGAAAAAGGACGGCCGCCCGGAGATCAACTCAATTCATGATTGTACATCTGGTCTTCATCTTGGGATTTTCTTCTTTTTTTTTTTTTGTGTTGCGCTATTTCGGGTTCTCTTTTGTTCTGCTAGTAGTTGCAGCTATTCATAAAATGGACAAATTTTTGTGACAAACCTTAGTGCCAGCCAATGAAGCGCGGCACAGTGAGTGCAGTTGTTGACTAGGAGGCCTTTCTCTCTCAGTTCTTCATGGTGCATGGAAACGGTTGCAAAAAGCGGTGCAACAGCACTTTCGTTCGTCTCTTGAACGTGTTCCGGCCGCGAGAGAAGAACTGGTAATGAGCGTGTGAATAAGGGAGATGAGGTTTTGCAAGGGAGAGAACCATAGTTGAAGGTGAGAGGGGAAGGGGCGGGGGGTCGTTGTAGAAGGGGCGGGGGGGGGGAGGAACCTTGGTTTAGTGTTTGGGCACAATCTTGCCTCTCATGGGGGGAAAATCTTAGTTTCGTGTTCAGGGGGGAAAATCTTAGTTTCGTGTTCAGGCGCTACTTGCCTCTCATGTGTTTGATGCTAGCATCAAGTCTTCTTCGCGGAATGCAGAGTCTTATTTTCTGTTCTTTTATTTCTTTCGTTGTCGACAACTTCTTTTTTCTCCTTCTACTTTCTTTACCATGGTTTTTTGGACTTTCTGGTGGTGGGGGGGGGGGGATAGAACAAAGGCTATACTTTCCAGACTCTTTGAATGCGAGAACGTTGGTCGTTTGTTTTTTCTAGTTTGTTTCGTGTTTTGAAGCAGACACTTCTACATGTACGTAAGGTGCTTCCACAGTTCAATTGAACTTTTGGAACGAAAGCTATCTTTCAGGCTCCGGGGGGTCTTCCGGAGGGGAAATCTTAGTTTGATTTTTGGGCAGAGCGCTGTCTTTCATACATGGTTGATGTTAGCAGTTAAGTCAAGGGAACGGTCATGTATGGGTACTACTGTAACCACCTGGCGAACGAGGCTTTCGTTTTCTTCGCGGGTACCTGGCGGCATAAAAACCCAAGAATACTTTAACTCTAAATAATAGCCCTTTGAAGAGTTCGTGATCTATAACAGCTTCTTCCCCACTCAGCAACGGCTCCGGGTGGCTTTCCAAGAGCTTTCTGTTCTAGAGTTAAAGTTCGCCTGGGAATCCGGAAGTTTGGAGCCTCCGGGGTGACCTTCGTCACATGGGTTCTTTAAAAGCTAACACGTACCGGTATTGGTCGAGTCTTCGGTTACCGTTTCGAGGGCTGGAATTCGAGGGATGCTCGTGTTGGGTGATTTCTCACTCCCCTAACGCGTTTAGGGGGGGTTCTTGGGATTGGGTGACAGTCGTTCGGACCCGGCACGTTGCAAGCCAAGGAGGTTCGACGGTGAAAGTTCGCTTGAGACTCCGGGATTTTCAAGGTCTCCGGGTGACCTTCGTTAACGACAGTGTGTAAGCGTCAGACTAGCCTACCCGAAGGTAGTCGTCTACTTTTTAAGAGGTGAAAGTCTTTAGACTGTTTCTTGAGGTTTTAAGTCTCTGGTGTGTGGGTGTGCGTGTGGGTGCGCGGTCTTTTGAAAAGTAAGACTTGTTGTGGTTCCGGCGATGAACGCCAGTCCGTTGTCATTTTTTTCTTTTTTTCCGTCCACGGTTTTCCTGTTCTTGGCAGGAGTCGTGCGGGTATGTCACAGTCGAGTCCTTCGCTAAGCGTCGGAGTTTCTCCTGTGCGCTGTGTTTTACTTTGTCTTTCTTTTGCTTCTTGCACACCGGAGGGGAGTTTCGTCTGTCTCCTGGTGCTTTTTTTAGACAGATTTTTTTTTTTTTTTGAAAAAGTGGAAAATCAGGGCATTAGCTTGGTCTCCGGCACATTTTCCAAATTTGGACCGCTAACGGATTTTTGCGTCCTCACTCAGGAATGGGCCCAACACAGCGCGACGTGACGTATCATCACGACAATGCTGGGCCCTGAGTGCCTCGGATTGCACATTGGCCACCTCTGCCGGGGGCCTGGGTGATGGTGCAGTGCCATTTATTTTCTTCTTTTCCCTCGCCGGCCTTTCCAAATTTGGACTGACAGTCCTAATGTAGATATAGAAGCTAATCCCCTTTGTGTCGACTGTACTTTTCAAAAAGAACAGTTTACGAAGAGTGGGTGGTCACACTTTCCATCCCTTTGTTTTGCGGGCGAAACACCGATGTGTGGAAAGAGTGGCTGCGCCCCACAACCCGAAGAAGAAGTGCCCTGCGCCACGAAGGAATCCCGCGCACCAGGAAAAGAAAGAGAAAGGACGAAACCCGACGGCGACGGTGAGAATGTGTGCAAGCGCCGGAAGCTCGACTCGAAGAGGCGGTCACCTGCACCCCGGACTCCGCTCCGGATTGCGGGAGTGGTTTTGCGGTCGTTTGTGGGCGGCCAGCCTCACTCCCTCAATGCGGGAGTGCCACTCCCTCAATGCAGCGGAGTGGCGCTCCCTCGATCGGGAGTGGCACTCCCTCAATGCGGGAGTGCCACTCCCTCAATGCAGGAGTGGCGCTCCCTCGATCGGGAGTGGCACTCCCTCAATGCGGGAGTCGCACTCCCTCAATCGGGAGTGCCACCTCAATGCGGGAGTGGCCACTCCCGCACTTTTTCACTCCCGCATTGACTTAGTATATGGCTGAAGTCCGGGGTGCGGGCGAGAATGAGCGCGGGCGACGAATGCAGACTAGGATCGGACGGGCTTCTCCAGACGGAGGATCAGGTGCGCGTTTTGAAACTTCTTCTGGCACAGGCTACCTCAAGAGATGCAGGAATTGATCCCTTTTCTTGACATAGTCTTTGTGCTGGAGTTGCTGGCTCCCCCACCCGCAGACTACACGGTGAGGTCCAGCCTCAGAGGCTGGAGTTAAGAGGGTGTGCCCGAGTCACACCCGAAAAGCGGGTGTGCCACAACCAAAACGCGTGTAAATCCACACCCGACAAGCGGGTGTGCTACAACCAAAACGCGTGTAAATCCACACCCGAAAAGCGGGTGTGGCACCCGCTTTTTTTTAACTCCAGCTTCGGAACACTCCAGCTTCTGAGGCTGGACTTCGCCGTGTACCCCCCCCACCAGAAGGCAGATTGATGATGATTCCTTTCTGGCAGGTTTCCTTCACCGGCGGAAGCTGTTTGGTTAAAAAATTTCCCTCTTCCTTCCCACTTTTTTTTTTTCCCTCCAGACTCAGGTCAGAGTCTAGTTTCCCGCTGCGAAGAGGCGTTTTCCGGTGAAGAAAGCGTATCAGGCCGAGAGATGGTGTACTTGCGTACGTACGTTTTTTTAGCGTTTTTTTTTTAGAGGGAAGGTTTTGTGTTGCAGTTTAAGAAGGTCGGTATTTAACAGTCACCGGTTGACCGTACAGGCTCGGGAGTGGGGACGGGAGCTTCTGGGGGGATGGAGGGTGTTGCCCGTCCAGAGGCGGCGGGGGCACGGGGGGAGGTTTTCCCATGGGAGGAGAGGTTCCCGAGCCTGGAAGAAGCAGTTCTTTTTTCCGTGGCTAGCTGGCATAGTTCTATTTGGGCAGACGTTGAAGAGTCTCGGTTTGTCACCGGGTTTGTGGAAGAAAGCGCACCGCAGCAGTAGCTGTAGTGGTGTGAACTTAACATCTGTAACAGTATTAGTAAGCGAGGTTCGAACTTGATTTACAGCAACATTTTTTAGCAAAGTTCGAACTTGCAGCAATAATCCAGCAGTAATAGCGAAAGTGGTTCAAACTTGATATGCCGCAACAATCTGTAGCAGCGATAGTAAGAGTGGTTCGAGCTAGATACGCAGTAGTAAGTTTGAAACGGATATGCGGCAACGACGATAAGACTGCGCAAGTAAGGTTAGTTTCAGCTTAGTGTGATGCTCAAAGTAACATCAAGGCAGCCCTTACAAAGTCCAGCCACAGTCAATGCCGCGTGGGTGCGGGCTTTTGATGTTAATCGTCATGTTTCAAACCCCCGATTGCGCGTAACCTGGAAGCACCCAGAGGGTGTCCGTGGTACAAGCAGTTGCCAGGGAGCCGGTCAGCCCCCTGTTAATAGACTGTGATAGACAACAGCAGGTGAGGTTAAGAATGCAGAATAACTGTACCGACGGCCTGCATCAGTCACCAGGTGACTGCCTCCTCGATCGCACTGCGTCGTGCTTCAGGGCGTTTGCACTCATTCGAATCATCGTCTTCGCGCGGTCGATTCGGCGTCCTTTCCCTTCCTCGCCGGTGTCCAGCAGCAGGCTATTCGATGCTAGTACCCCCCGAAAACCTCGTATTGCGTAGGTCATGCGTATAAGTCGATCTTTGAGTGCGTGAGCCCCTCCGAAGAAAGGTCCATCACACTTGCGTAGTTCGTGCGGGGTTTGTGAAACGGCGAGGGCTACAATTTATAAGTGTTCTTGACTTTATTTTTGCAGGGTGGCAAGTTTTATAAGCCCTGTCAGGACCGTTTAGACACTCAGCTAGCCACCAGCTGCATATGGAGTATCAAACTGTAGCCCTACCCCATACTTAGTTACTTCGGTTTTCGGGGGTACCAGATGCAGTTCCAGGGGGACCCGGCTCCTTTTTTGTTTGGCTTTTGACTGTCGTATACTTTTGTTTTCGAAAGCACCGGGGTGCAAGTATCTTGATTTATCTATTTGTTTTTTTTTTTTTTTTTTTTTTAATTTCCACGGCGGAGGAAGAGTGAGGGGTGAAAAAAGCTGTTTTCAGCGTTCGTTGTTTTTAGATCTTTCCGCCGGGAATAGGTGTCTACACTTGACTCGTACGGTACGATGCACGGAACCGCACTACCATGTCTAAGGCATACAATCGCTCGCCTTTTGAGCCTCCAAACAACCTGCACACCGAACGTGAGGGTGCTTATTAGATTTGCTGCTTCTTTTTTTTTGTGTTTCCGGCAACACTCGCTGCTTTTTTTAGACTGCTTCTTGTTTCTTGTAGTAAGCGGTCGGGGTTTTTAGAGTGAAGCTCGCTTTTAGAGCTGAGGTTTTTAGAGTTAAAGTTCGCTTGAAATACCGGGGTTTAGGGTCTCCGTGTGACCGTTCATGAATGGGTTCTCTTAGAGCAAGAAAGGGCTTTATGGTTACGGATTGTATATTTAGTGCATGCTTTCGTTATGGGTTATGGCTAGCCATATCCGGGACTGTTTGTGACCGACACCAAGTACATTCCTTCGTGGAGTGTAATCTTGGGCCCCCCACGTTTTTGTTCTTTTTTTTTTTTTTTTCCCGACGACAACTAGTGTCAGACTAGCCTACCCGAAGGCAGTTGATTTCTTTAGGCGAGGTTTCTCTACCGGCGGAAGTTGTTTGGGTTAGCGTTTTTTTTTTTTTTTTTTTTTTTTTTTTTTTTCTCCTTCCGTTGATATCGTTAGTCATTCACTCTCCCTTTTCCCTACCGCTCCGATCCCTTCTCTTTCCACTTCTTCCTCTTCCGTTGCCCCCCACACAAGACGCAGTGCTGATTTACTCGAGATATCTCAAAACTAGCGAGGACCACCGTGCCGCTAACGGGTCGTCGCACAGGACCTTCACGCGTTTCGCCACGTGCCGGATCGTGTCTCTTCGTTTCTTTGCAAAGTCCGCGAGCAGTCCCTTCAGTTGTGGCGGGTCGGTGGGGTATGCGTGACGGATGTCGGACACTTCGTTGTGCGTCGCATCATCTGCGAGCAGGACGTGTTGCGCGTTGGCCAGCGCCGCGCACCGCTTGCAGGCGATCCGGGTGGCTCGCGGCATCACCGCTCGCCGGATAATCGCTTGCAAGAGGTCCACGGCGCCGGGCAGTGCTTCGAGGGAGCGGAGCGTACTCCCCTTCGTTGTCTCCGCCGACGCAAGTTCCCGTATGCTCCTCGTCGCCGTCTTTGTCCGGCTGTACTGCCACACGCGCTTCACGTACCGAATGGGGCTCTCCAGCTGCGGGAAGTCCTCTGCGGCGTAACAGCAAACAGCTCCTACCCCGTTCTTCCGATACAGGAGCTCAACGTCCAGAACCGGAAGTCTCTCCTGGAGGGCCCGCGTCGCCGCCTCATCTGCGCCGTTGATGTCGGTGTTGTCGGCGTGTCCCTTACCCCATCGGAGGCACTGCACATACTCGCCGACCACGCCTGCCACGGGGTCACCGGGCTCCTTTCGGCGGATTCGCAGGATGGCCGCTTCGCTGTCGCTGTACCACGAAACCCTCTCGGGGGCGACATCCCACCGTCTCAGCACGGTTGCCAACAGCATCATTGCCGCCAGTTCGGTCTCCGTGCTCGAGGTCACGGTTCCGCTTAGCAGGCAGCCGAAGGACATCGTTCCGAAATTGACTCCGGCGGACCCGCGCGATTCGTCCTCGAGAAAACCCCCATCGCTCGCCACCACAACATCATGCGTCAACAAGAATTCCCGGCCCAGCATCACGTCGATCTGCGAGAGTATGTCCTCTCCCACGGCTGTTTGTCGGGGGGGCCTTCGACGGAAGCCTGCTACAGGGAGGGCGTCCCTCTCTTCGTTGGGTCGGTGAGCCAGGTACGCCCGCGTTCGTTGAAGTGCCGCGTAATGTTCCACGTTCGGGCACGCGAAGCCGTCCTTGCACCATGCAAATTCCTTTATCCCTCTACTGTGGCGATGCTTCGGGAAGAGACTTGCGTGAGAAGCTACCAGCTTGGGTGCTCTTGGGTCGAAGCAGGAGGATAGGCAGTGCATGGACAGGGTGGGCAGTACGTGGCTGCGGAAGAAGGCACACTTACGTCTTGTCGAGCGGTAGACGTGGGAGTTGGTGAAGTCTACCAGGCGTGCCAGCCTTTCCAAGTTCTTCGCGTCATTCTCGCACCCACTCGTTCGTCTGTCCGCGTGCAGGCAGGCACCCAGCAGTTTTGCGCGGTTCACGGTCTCGCGGTGAGGTTCAGTGCTCCACACGAAGGGAGTCTTCGCCACTACAAGGATCTTGTCTTCAGCCAGCTCCAACCCTTTCGACGCCGACCACGATTGGAGCGCCCCAAAAGTAGCTGGGAGGCGTGACCTTGTTGTTCGGGCCACCAGATCATCGACGTACGCCCGGGTCTCTTCCCTCGGGGGGGGCTCGCAGGTGTACAGTACGAACAGGAGTACGCTGAGGGGTGAGCCTTGGAGTACGCCTCGCCCCAAGCCGACCGGCGGGGTAAACCCGTCGTAGTGAACAATCGTCACCTCCTGGCCCTCGATTACCCTTGCTACTGTCTTCGCCCATTCGGGGCCAAGCAGCCTCTCTACTGTCTGTATCAGCCTTCCGTGCGGAATCGAGTCGAAGGCGGCCCGGACGTCTACCAGGAGCAGCAAGCGCTCGTCGTCTTCCTCAGAACCCATCTCTGATTCCAGCCACTCCCGTGCATGGAGGACCACCTGCGCCGCCCCGCTTTGCCTACCGCATCCGAACTGGAACTCGTGCATCAGGACCAATGACTGTACCAACGGTTTCATTTTCAGATACAATGCCGAGTGCTGCAGTTTTGCAAAGAGAGGCATTATTGCAATTGGCCGGTACCCCCTCGGATCCGACGTTCGCATCGCCTTCCCCTTCCAGAATAAGAAAATCCAAGACACTCGCTGTCGCGCCGGTACGCCCTCACGAGTCCATCTGTTGAGCTCAGCTGTCGTTGACTCAAGAGTTCTCTCTGACATTGTTTTTAAAAACTTCGGTGAGAAGTCAGCTGTTCGAGCAGTGGACCGGATGACAGCTATCGCCGCGCTGACGTCTTCGGCCGACAACGCAATCGGTACGGCGTCGCGGGGCAGGATTATCGGTGGGTGTAGGGCGTCAGATTGGTATTTGTTCCGGAGGAACGCCGTAAAGACGGCGGGATTCTCCAGCATCGGTGGCTGATAAGGTGATGACAGGTTTGGAGACTTGTGGTGTTGCCCGGCCGCGTCCAATTTCTTTCGGATCGACCGAATCTCTGCATTTAGGGTCGACTTCAGTTGTGCGCCGGCGCTGCTTCGGAGTATAATTCGACGATATAGGGCATCCTGCAGCCTCGCCACCTTCGTGCTTCTGGGTCGAGGGGGTGGGCGAGCACCCGTTTCATCGAGGGCGTCGAGCATCTGGGAAAAGGTCGCTTGGTCGAGGGTTTGGCGCTTTGTGGGGTACACCATGGCCGGAGGCCTCTTCAGGCTCTTGTCGAAGCGTAGGGACAGAACAGCATGGTCGCTTCCTCCGGTGAATCGAATGCTGCTCAAGCTCCATCGAGACCTTCTCGGCACGAAAGCTCTGTCCAGCGACGACGTGGCGTTCGACCTCGAAAAAGTTGTTCGCGACCGCACCAATTCCTGCAGATTCTCCCTCCGCATGCGGCGCTCCACCTGGGGCGTAGTTCGTGGGTTAAAGTCGCCGACAACCGCGAAGTCGGTCATGCAGTCCCGCGCCCGCTGCGCTATCCAGTCTCCGAGTCGGTCGGTCAGGGAATCGCGTTTGTGGCAAGGGACGTACACACTCACTACCCTTAGTGTCTCGCCCGCCACCTGCAGGTCTGCGCTGCACGCACCGTAACCGGTGTAGCACTGAGATACTGTAATCAGGGATTGCTTCTTGATGAGTATCGCCGTCCGGGCCAGGGGGTGCCCGTCCGCGTAGGGGCAAGTGCCCACCACCACGACAGTCCATCCGGCACGGGTTGCGTATTCGCGGAAGATCGTGGGCTCGCGGCCAATCTCGTTCACCGCCAGGACATCGGCAGCCGGCAAGCGTGAGAAAAATCTCTCTAAACACATCTTACAGGAGGCATTACACGACAGGAGGATCAAGTGCCTGTCGAGAGGGAGGAAACGGCGGGCTCTCAGGGGCGGAATGACTAGCGGCGGGTGCGCTTCTTGCGGTCGGAAGGAGTTGGTTGAAGCTGATATCGGGTGTGTTTGGGAGGAACTGACTGATGATTCGGGAGGTATGGAAAGGGAGGGATTGACTGATGCGGCTGATAAGCAGTTGTTGGGGTTGCTTGTCACTGACTCGTTCACCGTGGCTAATATGAGCCGTCCTCGGGGTCGACCCTAGGACGGGGGGTTCCCGGCGGAGATGTCTCCATCCCGCCTTCCCCCCCCCGCTCCCCGGGCTTACTCTTCGCCGGCGGGGACAATGACCCCTCGCCCTCTCGCGCCAGGCTCCGCTTCGCGCCCACCGTGTACTCCACAGCAGCCGACCTCCCGCCTCCCTTTGCTTTCTCTCCCTTGCCCATCTTTCCAGCTCCACGCCCTTTCGAAGCCGCTTTGTCGTTGCTCTTTCCATTCACTTCCAGGGGCCTGCTTTCCTGTCCCTTCCCGCCCAGGAGTCCCTCGTCGGCTTCTTCCCCCGCTGAGCTGGCCTCGCTGCGACTTGCTGCTTGGGCATACGTTCCGGGGGACTGCACGGACTCGGCTCCAGCACCCACCATCACCCCGAGCCTTCCAAAACGTATGTCCCTGCCACCGATCTTGATCTGCAGACTTTGTAAAAGCGCCTCCTCCTCGTCGTCCAATCCCTTCACCACAAATGTCGTTGTCGTCCTCGTCAGCCCGTACGCGGGAACCAGTTCGACGTCAGCTGTCACCCCTGCGTGGTTCAGAGCCAACTGCACCTCGTAGTCCGCCAGCGTCCTGCTGAGGCCAACAACCCCGTACTCCTCCCTTTGCCGTTCCCTGTATGCCTCCCTGTCCCTTGCCGCCTGCTCTTTCGACTTCACGAACACTCCATCCCTTTTGACCGCAATGCCAGCGGCGTCCAACCTCTCAGCGAAGGCGCCAATCAGCCCCTCCGACTCCCGGTCGGCGTATACACGATACCCCGTGGCCGAGTAGCGCAGTATCGACGCCTTCATGCCGACCTTCTCCATTGCCTCTATTAAGTCAGAAGGGGGGTTGGAAAAGGGGTCGTCTCTGGCGGTGCGCCTCTGAAAAGCTTCGAGTTCAATCCCCTGAGGGGGGGTGATGATCCACGCCGCTGGGTTGATCGAGAATCGGTGCTCCGCGGCGGCTCTCGTCAGCTGGAGCAAGTCACATTCGCCCTCCATCTCCAGCAGCTTGACTACATTACCCTTGTAGTACCCGCCCGCACTGCGCACCTTCGACACCCGCGCAACCTGCCCGATGCTCTCCATGACCTTCTTCACTTCGCTAACCTCGCCGCACAGTGAGTAAACTTTCTCCAACGCTGCATGCAGTTCGTCGTCCCCAATTAACAGCACTTCGCCGTCGCTTGGCATGGTGTGACCACCATTTTTTTTTTTTTTTCGGGTTGCCGTCACCTTCTCGTTTGGTGCACGGCTTCCGTTTGAGCTTCCCCAGTGCACTGCGCTCATTGAACGCTTCCGCCCGCCACTACACATTTACCCCCTTTGTAATTGGAATACTGTTGCGATAGTGCGGAGTCATCGGCATGCCGATGAGAACCACACTATGCCTGCCTTTCGCTACGTGACACTACCTCCTTTGAGATTTCGCAACTGGCAGCCTCCTCAAGAGCCTGAGCCTAAACCGATGGTTTACCAACCAATAATTCGGTGTCAAGCTGGTATACGAACACAAAAGCGCAAGAAAGCCTCGTCTCAACTGTTCCCTGCTGGTGGTGTTGCCTGCTTCCATAAGGCAAGACATGGAAGGGTTTTTATACTTCAAGATGAGCTTGGGGGCGCTTCCTTCCCACCACCCAGGTGGCCTCAGAATGCTCGGGAATTCCAAATCTGGTCGGATGCTCGTTTAGGCTGAAAATGGCCGCAGAACGAAAAAACAAGGCAGAATCACCTGCCGCAAACCCGGCAATTTTGTTTGTGCGCACTCGCGGAACTCACCTGCTTTGGTAAGTTTCATGTAGTACGCTGCCAACTACTAATTTTTAGCGTTATTTTTAGTACCAACAATGCATTGTTAACACAAAAAAAACATCAGAAGCCCAAACTGGGGGTCAGAAACCCAAAAAACTCGAAACCTACGCAGCCCTTTTCTTTTGCATGGTGGTTGGGTGTGGTGGTGCCACGAATCGAAGGATCACTGCCCCGTGTTTCGCTGAGCCAGCCCACCCATTGCATGGCTTCTGAACGACGGTCGGTGATAGTTTGCGAAGAATCTGCGTGAGGCGAATTGCATCGCTGGGCCTGGGCTCGTTTTGTGTCCACGGCTTGACCCACTTTTGTTGCTGATCTTGCGCAGCGTACCGCATGTAGTCGCGCATAACCATAGACTGCGCACACGTCCCCATTCTGGTACTGGTTTCTGCCGAATGGCCAGCCTTTTTCGGTGTGGGGAAAAAAGGTTTCTCTCTAGCGATACTCTCCTCGTTGCACCGCGCCGATGCTCACTGCGTTTCCGTCATTCTTGACGGTGTCATCCAAATTGGAAATACTATAAGACTTCTGTGGGAACTTGGTACGTGTCACAAAATTTTAGCGAAAGTCGTACAAAGCGAGGTAGGTGCCCCAAAAACTGGAAATACAAGACTTCAAAAGATCGGGTATGGGCCTGACCATTAAGTTCATGGATTTTTCTCTTATTTGTAACGGGGCCGGGTTTCGGCCCTCGGTTTGATGTGTCTCGTACGGAGCAAGGCTAGCTTGAAGTGAGCTTGAAACTCTTCTGAGGGAGAACTGAAAGATCGAATTCATGGCGGCAGTTCCGTGGGGGTCGAAACGAATCATCAGCATCAACCGATCGATGGCGGTGCAACTGATACCGGTAAGAAGATGCTAGTCCTTCGCGTGTACAGTGCAAGGAACGTGATCCTCGCTGGGGAGGAGTTTGTTCCTTTCAGTACGACAGCGTGACTGATTTTGGCTAGGCGGTCCACTTGTGTGCGGAAATTCAAGCGACTTCACACGCAGCATGGGATCGCATGTTTCTTGCCGGCACTATCATTTGATCAGAGGTTATGCCTTTCCACACGTATGTCGTGCTGTATAACGTTTGGAACCTCATCACAAGTAGATCGTGCAAGTGCCACCCCCCCCATTGCACTTCTTCATCTCTAGAACCGCCCTGGTTCGCGGCCCGTTCAGCCGATCTCCTTCCAACCACCACGCCGCCAGCGTTCTCGTTTCGCGTTCACAATTCGTATTGCGTTCGTGTTTTTTTTTTTTCTCTTTTTTCCTTTTTTTTTTTCCCCCCCTCTCTCTTTTCAGACACACTGACCCGCGCGACCCGTCGTTTCGTGTTGGTCCGTATCATCAAGGGCGGCAATGCCGGCGGCTTTTTTCCTGCTGGCGTTGAACAAGCGGACTTTCCGGGATTCGGTGCTTTCATTTTTAGAGTGAAAGTTCGCTTGAAACTCCGGGGTTTTAAAGTCTCCGGGTGACCTTCGTCGTTAAGGGAAGATATTCTTTGTGCTCTGAGTGTCGTAAGAGTGGTGGTTACACGAGGTAAGAGGATCGGTGGGTACCTTGGTCGTTGGTCATGGTGGTTTCGGCCATTTTTGTCTTCGAGCGGGCGGAGGGAAGTAGGTTTTGAGCCTGCCCGACGCGCTAGCAAATGACATGTGGCGTTACCAGCAAGAAATACTCGCAGGCGACTTACAAGCGTTGTTGCAGGAAAAAGCACTTGGGAAATCGCTTGTAAATGATGGTTTACAAGTGATTTGCCACGTGGGGGTTCACCCGCCAAATTCACTTGTCATCTCGCGTGTCAATTCACGAGTAAAACAACGCGTCGGGAGGAGGGTGTCGGTCAGTGCCCGTGCGTACGAAAAACGTTCGCTTCGGTTCGTGGGGACGGGGTTCCCATCCCCCTCTCCTTGTTTTCGCTTTTTGATGCTAAAAAGGTCCGGCGATTCAGAGTCTGCGGTTGACCAGTGAGGCTGGGCACAGGTGGTGATGCAATCGAACACTTTCACTTTGGCTAGCCAAGGCGTTGCGACACCAGGAATGGCTTTTTTTTGTGTTTCCGGCGATATTTGCTCAGTCAGTTTTTTTTTTTTTTTTTTCAGATTATTATTGAGTGAAAGTTGGAGTAGAATGTTGGCTGCGAACCGGGGCGTCTTGGATGGCTCCGGAGGTGAAAGGGTTTGTTTCTCTAAGTAAGCACTGCTTCACCCTGACGGTAGTCTGACTTTAGCTCGGCACCGCCTTTGGTCTGGCGGTAGCCTGTCGTTAGTCTGCTGCCTTTAGCCTGGTCTTAGTCTGTGCTGTGCTTCAGAGCAGCTGCGATACGTCTTCTAGACTGTTTCCTGCAGTAAGCGGTCGGTTTTTTGAAGTCTCCGTTTGACTTGTGAGGCGGGCATCTTCTAGTGTTGATTTTTTTTTTTTTTTTTTTGTGAGGAATGTCAGGGGTTTATATAGCTTTTCCTCCTCTGTAGAAAAGTCCTTTTCGCCCTCGGGGTCCTGTGTGGGATCCAAAATTAATTAGAATTGGTAGTCAAGCACTACCATGCCAGCCCAGCCCAACACAACCCAATCTCAGTGTTGGTAATAAGAATCAGACAAAATGGTTAAGCTAATTTGTAAGAGAGGGGGGGTCTGGGGGGCAGCGCCCCCCAGCGCACGGTACGATACAGCGAAGAATTTCCGCACCAGTATTGATTCCAAATTCAATTAGAACCGGTAGTCAACGTCTGATGCCAAACCCCAAATGTAATTAGAACTGGTAGTCAACGTCCAATTTCGAATTCCAAATTTAATTAGAATAGGTAGTCAACGTTCAATTTTGGATCCAGATTTAATTAGAATTGGTAGTCAACGTCCAATTTCCGATCCCAAATTTAATTAGAATTGGTAGTCAACGTCCAATTTCGAATTCCAAATTTAATTAGAATTGGTAGTCAACGTTCAATTTTGGATCCAGATTTAATTAGAATTGGTAGTCAACGTCCAATTTCCGATCCAAATTTAATTAGAATTGGTAGTCAACGTCCAATTTCCGATCCCAAATTTAATTAGAATTGGTAGTCAACGTTCAATTTTGGATCCAGATTTAATTAGAATTGGTAGTCAACGTCCAATTTTGAATCCAAATTTAATTAGAATTGGTAGTCAACGTTCAATTTTGGATCCAGATTTAATTAGAATTGGTAGTCAACGTCCAATTTTGAATCCAAATTTAATTAGAATTGGTAGTCAACGTTCAATTTTGGATCCAAATTTAATTAGAATTGGTAGTCAACGTCCAATTTTGAATCCAAATTTAATTAGAATTGGTAGTCAACGTTCAATTTTGGATCCCAAATTTAATTAGAATTGGTAGTCAACGTCCAATTTTGAATCCAAATTTAATTAGAATTGGTAGTCAACGTTCAATTTTGATCCAAATTTAATTAGAATTGGTAGTCAACGTTCAATTTTGGATCCAAATTTAGTTAGACTTGGTAGTCAACGTCTCGCCTCCCACCACCCCCTTTGGCCCTCCCCTCCTGCCTCCTCTTTCCCCGCCTCCTTTTTACTCTTCCTGCCCCCATGGCTTCGCCATGGCTCCGTCATGGCTTTCGCCATGGCTTCGTCCCTCCCCTGTGGCTCACCCCCGCTGATCCCGGTTGGTAGTGCCCGGCCCTACCCCAACCCCCAGCCCAAAATTAATTCAATTTTTTTTTTTTCGCGCTCGGGGTGGCCCCGAGCCCCAGACCCATATATAAATCACTGAGGAATGTTGAGTAGACCCAGGGAGCTTGCTTGCGCCGTGCCGGTTTTCGGCACCTGGATCGGTGTTGACCAGCACCAAATCGGCTTCGGAGCTAGTCCCCCTGCCAATGAAATATAAAGCATTCGGGGGAAGGGGGTTCAGACATGTTTTAGGATGCCAGTTCCCTTGTCTATCTGCGCTATTTCGTCATGCACTGCTAGGTGGCACGGTTTGCTTCGTTCGGCTGTCTACTTCGTCTTCTTTTGGGTCTCGGTCAGTGTTTAGACAAGGGGGATCTCTGGGTCCTTTGCATTCTTTAATCGTTCCAAGTAGGTCGGTCGACCCACTTACAGTTTGGCACATCATCTTAATGTGTAATGAAGACAATTGAGTTGCCAGTTGACAGTTGCCTGCTGTTCATACTAATCAAACAGAACAGAAACCCTGGATTTTGTGTTTCCGATTCCAATTTTTTTTTTTTTTTGAAAGTTTCTTGAAACAGAAACGAAATGAAATTTTTGAAGGTGTCCGCCAATCGTGCACGCGTTAGCCTGCGAGGGACGATCCCTGAGGCCGGTCAAGGCCTTGCCAACGCCGCACGACCGGATGTCCTTGTGCTTGCTTGCCGCTAGCTTCTCTTCTTACTTGCGTGTAATTGGGGCATCTGAAAAAATTCGGGTTATTCAGAGTATTTCGAGGTTTGAAAGCACCATTGAGGCTGCGGGAGTCAAAATGGTGATGGGGAAGAACGGTAGGGGGGAGGTGTTCGCGTCCGGGGCGGACTTCCCATGCAACTAAACCTGATGGGGTGCTCCCTAGACTGAGCCAATTCACCTGCCCCCATCCCCCCGGCGACTGCACCTTTCGTACCACAGAGATTAATCGCAGCACAATCTAAATAGCAACGCTCGAACAGGAAGGGGGAGTCAATTGGCCCACAAAACGCGTTTTATTCTTGCGCGAAACATTTTTTTTTTTTTTTTTTTTTTCCCGACGACAACTCTTTTTTTTTTTGTTATTATTTGGCTCAAAGACTTTGAGAGGCGAACCTTCTATGAAAACATTCGACAAGAATGCCTTCACAGAATATAAGCCAACAGGCGACCGAATTTACAGCATTGGGTGGCGTCGGTATCTCCTTTTTTGTGCTTCCGCCGATCCCGTTTCTGTTTCTGTGGCCTCTTCTTTAGGCTGTGCCTAAAGAAGAGCCACGTCACACGGGGCTCCCCATGCGCTTTCTGCTCTGGGTACAAGCCTTCCTGTGAGATAGAAAAGCAGCGTACAAAGTGGACGGTGTGATGGGAAAGCAGGTTCTTCTTGAACGGGCCATCGTCGGCGTGCAGCCAGGAATCCCTGGGGGGGGGATATTTGCGTACTTTTTGTAATTCGGAATCTAGAAAACGAAGGAGGTAAACTATTTTCTTCTTCTTTTCTTCTGGTTGCAACAAAAAAAGGACTGCGTTTTGTTTCGAGACTCCCGACACGCACCCACCCTGATGCTTCATAAGGCTTCCAAGTGATTTGTGGAATCGGGTCTTCGCTGGTTGTTATTAATTTGCAGTATAGAAAGCCGGCGTTTCGAAAGTCTCCGGTTGGCCGTAGAAGAAGCTTGGGGGGTGAAAGAGGTTGGAGTTGGCGGGGGGTGTGTGTTTTCGTTGCCTTCGTGCACCGGCATTTCGTTGTCAGAGTGAAACTTGGCTTGACACTCCGGAACTGGAATTTACGGCTCCGGGATTTTTCTTCCAACAAAAGAAGACAGGCGAAGCTGAGCATGTCACCTGTCCGCATGTGTTTTATAATAATTCTGTTCGGCAATCTAGTTAGAGTCGATGTTTCAGACAAACATATTCCGAAGGGCGGACTTGGCGTGCGGGGGTGTACCTGTTGGTCAGACCGCCCGCACCCCGGACTTCAGCGGCCAATACTAAGTCAACGCGGGAGTGAAAACGTGCGGGAGTGGCCATTCCCGCATTGAGGGAGTCCCACTCCCGCATTGAGGGAGTCCCACTCCCGCATTGAGGGAGTCCCACTCCCGCATTGAGGGGGTCCCACTCCCGCATTGAGGGAGTCCCACTCCCGCATTGAGGGAGTCCCACTCCCGCATTGAGGAAGTCCCACTCCCGCATTGAGGGGGTCCCACTCCCGCATTGAGGGAGTCCCACTCCCGCATTGAGGGAGTCCCACTCCCGCATTGAGGGGGTCCCACTTCCGCATTGAGGGAGTCCCACTCCCGCATTGAGGGAGTCCCACTCCCGCATTGAGGGAGTGAGGCCGATCGCACAAACGACCGCAAAGCCACTCCCGCAATCCGGAGTGGGAATCCGGTGCGAACACTCGAAGACCACACAGGAGTAACCAGCTCCCCGAGTTTGACTGACTTGCTTATTTGGTATCGGAAAGTAGATGCGAGGTCAGGCAAACCTTGTGCTCCAACCTCGTTTAAAAGTGAAGCTCGTCGTCAGGACTTTTCCCAAATTCTCGTTCCCACTTCATCAATTCTGTGTGACCGCCGCTAACATCGCCATCAGTTCTGCCAAATCGACGTTTCCCGTTTGCTGCTGTTGCAAGCGTTGGTTCTTATCTCGGTCAATTGTATCCACCTCGACCCCGCGGTTTTATGGCCACGGGGTTGAATCGAGTTGGATTTTTCGGACATGTATTAGCAATGGACTCACGACGTCGCCGCCGTGAGAAAGTGCACGCTCGGCCGTGTGTACTTAGAGATCTCAAAATGGGGCGGCAAGGCTTGACGCAGCGGCTTTAATTTTATATCTAGACGACAAACCCCACACCGAGTATAGCACGTGCGAAGACAGAAAGAGAGAACACAGGTGCGGGTTGTCACGCCTTAGCAGTCCCAGGGCCTCTCCCCTCCCACCTATATGTGTTCTCGCTGTCATCGCTACCGCGCTGACATTTCCGACAGAGAGAGAGAGAGAGCGAGAACACCACCAACAGAAGAAAACAGTAGTCACGCCTTAGCAGTGGCAGTGCAATATTGAAGATTCCGCTCGTATATTCCCCTTGGATAGTGTGATTACCGTGGGTCTGGACCCTATCTGGACCCTAGCGCTAGCCCTGGATTTACAGGTACCCCTTGGCCCCTTCATCTCGCTGCAAGCCTTGTTTCCTTCGTCCTTACAAACCTTTCCGCGAAAAGGAGCTTCCACTGGAGCGTTTTCAAGATTTGGAGAATACCAGTATTGGGGTATCAAACCTCTTCCCCCGCCCACCTATACGTGTCCTCGTGGTCATCGCTACGCGGAGCGTTGGGTTCGTCTGGCGTAGACCCTATCTAGACTGCCGCTTATAGTACTCGTGTATGCAGTTGGTTAAGACAAGGAGATGTTGGGAGTATTTGCCGCCGCCGTAGTAGTATGCTGCCGCCCTAAAGCCCTCTGAGACTGAGGTTTGGCGCGGGTAGGAACACACACACAAAAAAGAAAAGGCGTCGTTGAGCACGTGTGGGAAAATGCAAGCGCCGTCTTCCTCAGCTCGGATAATTCCCGGGGACACTGTCACCCTTGTCTGGATCGAAGACCAGTCGAAGGAGCCCCCGTCGAAGTCGCTTCTCAGAACGGACATACTTTTAGCACGTGTCTTTGTGTATGCGACGGACCTGTTTTGTATCTTTACATGGCAGGTTCCAACGCTGCCAACTTTCTTTTTTGTACTGACATGTCCAGCGTGGTATGTTGTTCCAAAAAAGAAATTAGTATGGCGCTTTCTTTGGCTTTGTGCGCACCAGCGGAACTCGTCTGCTTAGGTAACCTGCTGCCAACTACTAATTTTCAGTACCAACAATGCATTGTTTAACACAAAAGAAAAGAAGGGAGACCTCCTTTTTTAGGATTATTGTTTGCTGTTTGTGTGCGTGTATGCTTTTGTACTTTTTTTTTTGGGGGGGGAGCGATCATAGTATTCGTTAGTTATCTCTTTCCTCTTCTTCCGGGAGCTCCCAAGTTGGCGGATTGGAGCTGTGTTTATGCTCCTGTGACTCGACATTTTTGACGGTTTGCGTAAATCTTGGCAGCGGTACGTGCAGTGGTCAGGATGGCAAGCGACCATCTGGGGCCTGAGTATTGGGCGTGATGGAAACATAACCTGGCTCCTTGTTGTTGTGGCGCCGCCAGCATCGCGTAGCCCGCTTTGCAGGAGCCGGCGTCCGACAAGCTTTTCACCAGAAATCCTTATGGCTAAAAATACTTTTACCGGCCAAAATATTGGACTATGTTGATAAGCCAATTCACCTACCCCCCCCCTGAAAGTGACCTACGGCGTACTTGTCAGCTGTTTTTTTGGGACATCCCGGTAGTTGTTAGGTCACTTGTTAGGTGCGCGCTTGGTGCTTCGCTTCTCCTTCGTTCGTGGTTTCGTAATCGAGCGAAAAATCGAGCGTAATCGAGTGTAATCATTTAAGTTAGGTTGGGTTATAATCTGTGGCGATAATCTGCATCTGCTCTCTTTCGTGACTACCTCTTAGAGCGTGCCATGGTTCCGGCGCTTGTCACCTTCTGGCTCGTCGGTATCGGGGCCGTTTCGTGCCACTGCCCTCCGCGGAGTGCACGTCTCTGTCTTCAATGATGGTGAGTCCTTCCGCCGCCGCTTCGTTGCCATCCTGGTGTTGTCGCTTTCTGCGGCGTTTTCGATGGCGGTGTTGCCGTCGGCTGCTTCACCGGCGCAGTGTAATCACGGCGTAATTGAGCGCGACGATCACGACGAGCTGAAGAGGCGAAGATCGTAACACAACACGTGCGAAGAGATAACCACGACGCCGGCGATGCAGATTATCGGCGCAGATTATTTGCACTTTAACCCAAACTACAAGGCGCGACAACATTCGATCGGGCAGAGGGGGTGAACTGACTCATATTTCCGGGCAGGTTCTGCCACTTCACTCTCAAATTCGCCACTCCATGATGTCACCCCACTCGTGGTTCGTCCCTCTTTCGTCCCTCCGGAAATTTTACAGGGCGTGAAGAAAAACGGCGATCAGTTGCTTCACATGAGGAAGAAATGAATTGATGAGCATGCAGCGAAAGTAAAGTGTTGGCACGACCACCAGGCGAATACGACAGCAATGTTAGACTAGTCCACCTAGGCATACATCCGATCCGACTCGATGGCTAGGGGGGGATGACGTGCTACTTCTTGGGCAAGGATTTTTACCGTTCTGGAAGATGCTTGGTTTCCGTTTTCGTTCCTGTTTCGCTTCAGCTTTTTCCTTTTCAAAACTCGGAGTGAAGTGTCTTCTGTTCTCTCAGTATCAATCCGAGCAAGGGGATTTCGGATTCGGATTTTCTCCTTACTGTTACACGCAACCGACGCGAGACAGGGAGATAAAAGGCCTCTGCTAGCCCGCGGGGTTTGCTGTTCGGTTTCCTTAAATTTAAGGAACCCCTCACAGAAGGGGGGCATGCATTGATAGCCAAGCTGTGTTCGGAAACTGAGCCAACACACAGCGAAGATACGTCAAGGCTGGGATTCGGGTAGTGAGTGAAAGGGATGTAGGCAGAATTGCACACTCTATGGCTAGCCAAGTTTTTGACCACACCCAAGAACAAATTCGCTGTGAATTTCTATTCGGACCAACAGCAGGTGAGTGATGAAAATACTCGAGGGGCTGCCTTGTGCTTACTTCGAAGGAGGCTAGAGGGGGAGAAACAATACAACTACAAAATGGGTCTTTTTTGTTGAACGCTTACGCCCGCCACTAAACCCAGATTTACCTGTGTTTCGTGTGGGCTACAGCACATTTACCTCCTTTGATCTTTTGCAACTGGCAGCCTCCTCAAGTATTTCCTACAAAGCAGGTGCGTATACAAAAGAAAAACAATCTGCGCGTGTAGGTCGAGAGAGAAGGAGTGCCAGACGCAGCGATTGTCTACTGTCGACTTGAAACACGGACCAAGGAGTCGGACGCGTGTGCGAGGCTTAGAGTATCAACCCCAAAAGCCGCGAAAACTCGCATCGACTGCAACATCACACTTTTTCTGCATGCTCCTTCGTCCAAGTTTCGACAGCACTCACTGGTCAGTTTCTCACCGAGACTCGTTCGGAGACTGTCTCTTGGTGAAAGAAACGGCGGTACTTTTTAGGTCTCCGATCAACCAAGTGTGGCGGCATGGGAGGTCCTTTTGAAAGAGGAAGGATGGGTCAGCAAGCGTACAGCGTATTTCGTCGGGTTTGTCGTTCTTTCTTCTCAACACCGGGCGGGGCGGCGGCTGGGGCTCCAGCCGAGGCCACGTCGGGGGAAACAGCTTTTCTTTCTTTTCTTTCTTCGGCGGTGTTCAGAACACCGCTTGGAACTTGGTCAGCACGTTATTCGCTTTAGCGATCTGCTGCATTCGTTGAAGGCGTAGTGCGGTACTCATTTGCGTGCAAACGACTCCCCACTAACGGCGTTTTTCGAGTCCCCGAGTTTTCGAGTATTTTCGGCGCTGTACGAAACTTGGTAGCTGACCAAGTTCACTTTGGGAAAATAACCCCCGGGCCAAAACCGTGGGCCGGTAGTCTTGAACAAAAAAAAAGCGAATAAGAGAACAAACCAAAAAGAAAGAGGGGCTGTACGTGCAGGCGCGTGCTTTCCGAACCTGTTTACTGCCGGTACCCTTGACTTGGTGCGTGTGTTGTTTAAGAGTTCGCTTGAGATTCCGGGATTTTAGGGTCTCCGGGTGACCTTTGTTAAATGGGTTCTCGTAGAGCAATCTTGTGTGTGAGTGTGTGTATGTTCCAGCGGCAATCACGCGGACGGCCTAGAGAGAAGCCTCTCAGGCGACTGACAGCACGCAAATAGCCTTACTGCAACGTTCCATCATGGCTACTGTTCGATGCTGGTATTTCCCCCCCTTGTTTGTTGACCCTTGAACACGTGCGGGTTTGGGGCATCCTTTTGCTTTTCGATGTCGACAACATTAGTTACTATCAGTGCCTTCAGTGGCGGTAAGTTTACGAATGGTTGTGTAGACTCATGAAGAAGCGGCACGGTTGTTCCGGACGTGCTCCGTCGGTTCACATGGCAGGCTGTGTCTTTCAGGCAAAATGCTTGTTTGGTGGTTCGACTTGACTCGTCTGTTGAAGAAGAAGCAAGAGGGGGTGGTCCTCTTCCCTAACAAACGCTCTCTTGGTGATTCTTTTCCATCGATACTCATACTTTCCATTTAACAACGTATCCGCGTCGCGGTGAGGCTGCCCGTCTGATCAGAGCCACACTTGTTTGCAGAGTGGAAGTTCGCTTGAAACTCCGGGGGGCAGAGCCGCATTTGTTTTTGTGCTTCCGACGATGAACGTAATTTCTGGCTTTGCTTTTGTTTTTTTGTGTTTCCGACGATCCCGTGGGTTCTTTTTTTTTTTTTTTTTTTTTTTTTTTTTTTTTTTTTGGGGTCTTACGAGTCACAGTGGGGTGTTTGGACAGAACACTGCCTCTCTGCATGGATGGTTGATGCTAGGGTCGAAGAAAGATATGCGGTAGTCTCCATCTGTTTGGGGTCAACTGAGTAACAAGGGCAGACTCATAGTCAGGGGCAGCAGTCAGTTGAGAGACTGGCAGGTGAGCAGCGTCACCTCCCCTAGCGAGCTCTCGGATCAAGCTGCGTCTGATGCAGCTGTTGTATGGATCGCCTACATACACTCAGCCGCGCGTGCCTTCATTGCGAAGGTTACTGCTGCGGCCTTCTGGGTGGCAGCTGTGTCAGGTCAAGTAGCGAGATCTGGGGCCCTGTGATGGCTGAGTGCACACCTAAGCAGGGCTGCATCCTCGTGTTGTAGCCGTGTTGTGTATAAGGCTTCGTGGGGGCCTGATCAACCACCTCATCACTATAGGGCACAAACCTTTCTCGACAGTGATTGGACAGTCGGGATTGCCGGGGGCGGGTCTCCATGAAGAAGAGAATTGTAAAGCAAGACCTGCCCCCTGCGCCTGCTGTCTCCGGCTGCTTCGGCAGACGACACATGCTACTACTACTTTGGGTCTTACGAGTCACAGTGGGGTGTGTGGACAGAACACTGCCTCTCTGCATGCATGGTTGATGCTAGGGTCGAAGAAAGATATGCGGTAGTCTCCATCTGTTTGGGGTCAACTGAGTAACAAGTACAGACTCATCGCGGCAGACTCTCTGATTGGGCAGTTCCGTGCTGCTTCCGACACTCGCCGTTCACGAATTTCTTCATTCTCTCCTCGAAGTGGTACGAACAATTCGTTAATTCCCTTACGGGTGCCAAACAAATTTTTTTTTATTCCCTTAGGGGTACCAAAGCGAGGTAGTGAGAGAAGTATATTTCTCAGCCGATTTGGCCTAAAAACAGTTTTGGAAATTTCCTTAGGGGTACCAAAAATTTGGCTTGAAATTGTTACGAGCAGTGAGTTTTGGCTTCACAACTATCCGTTTTCAGAGTGAAAGTTCGCTTGAAACTCCGGGGTTTTAAAGTCTCCGGGTGACCTTCGTCGTTATGGGAAGATATCCTTCGTGCTCTGAGTGTCGTAAGAGTGGTGGTTACACGAGGTAAGAGAATCGGTGGGTACCTTAGTTGTTGGTCATTGGTGGTTTCGGCCATTGTCCACGTACCTTACTTACGGTAGGCCCTCCTCAGTATGGTGCCGCAGTAGGTGACTGTCTGTCTTCTTTTTTCTTCGTCGGTTCAGAGGCGATGGATACGTAGTTGTTTGATGTTCAGGCAGTAGTATCCAAGTCCAGGGCTGGATCTTGGGTTCTGGGGTTCGAACCGAAATCGGGTCAGAGCAAGTCAGATCGGGAACACTTCACTCGTGGGCGGTCTAGCGAGGCAGCACTCCAGCAGAAAATAGTGCCCCGACCCGATTTTTTTTCAAGTCTTCTTGGGAGAGTGGGGTCCAGCCACAGAAGCTGGAGGTAAAGCTGGGGCTTCACACCGGTGTTGCACACCCCATTCGTCTTCTCGCTCGATCGCTCGATCACCATGGGGAAACCTTCAATGTTTAGACAGATAACTCTGCCTTTCATGCATGGTTGATACGAGCATCAAGTTTTCTTCGAAAAAAGAGATGTTGTATAGAAAAAAAAAAAGAATGCAAACATGGGAAAGAGAGTGTAGGACTCATGAGTAGGATGAAATTGAGGGATTGGGGGAATTGGCCCCCTAGATTCTTATTTTTCACCGCGGTGTCGTGGGCACCTCGTTTTTCGTCTCGGGTTTTCGCTCTTGAGGGAGGGGGCTGGGGGGGATCTCCTTTGATTGAATCGAGTTGTCGCCTATCGTTTCGGTTCCATCGATACTCATAATTTCGTCTAATGCACATCGTATCCGTCTCGTCGCTGCAAACAGTTTCGTTTGCTTGAATGCACTCCCTCCGTGAATCGAAGGGCTGCGGAGCGGACTCCTCTGTGCAAGCACTTCCGCTCCACTGCGCACTCGGGGAGATACTGCCGGTGGTCGCACTCTTTGGAAGAAGTGCGTAGCTTTTTTTTAGAGTTAAAGTTTTTTTTTGTTGTTGTTTTACTTGTTCCGACCGTTTGTTGTGGGGTTTGTCGTCTAGATATAAAATTAAAGCCGCTGCGTCAAGCCTTGCCGCCCCATTTTGAGATCTCTAAGTACACACGGCCGAGCGTGCACTTTCTCACGGCGGCGACGTCGTGAGTCCATTGCTAATACATGTCCGAAGAATCCAACTCGATTCAACCCCGTGGCCATAAAACCGCGGGGTCGAGGTGGATACAATTGACCGAGATAAGAACCAACGCTTGCAACAGCAGCGGTGTGCGGATGAAACAGGTCAAATCGAGTGATAGCACACGACTTCAAGTCGGTGCAAGCCCGCAAGAGCTTCGGCCCTATCAGCTTTTGACGTTAGCGCAGTGGACTACTCCGTGGCTGTAACGGGTAACGGGGAATCAGGGTCGCGATTTTACATAAGCGACAAAGAACGGAAGGGATCCCAAGTGCCGGAACAACCGAACCACGTGTTGAACGGACGTGAGGTCATGCGGGTCTACCCCTACACGACGAATCACGCAAACACAACAGGTCAAAGTCCTGAGTGAGAAAACAACACACGGTGGTGAACAAACACTCAGCTACGTCGAGTATTTCCGGAGAGGGAGCCTTAGAAACGGCTACAACGTCTCAGGATGGCGGCAGGTACGCAAATTGCCCAAACAGCAACACTGCCGCCGGAGCGTACTCAAGATGGAGACGTGGGGAGTTAGCGGAGGCGGATTCGATGTTTCGCTTTCGAAAGGAACGAGTCCACCCGAAGCAGCCAGAAGTTTCTGTGAGCTGCTTGCCTTCAGGGCCTCGTTCTTCGACGCGACTGTGGCGGCGGCTGCCTAGATGCCGCGACTTACCCCCCTTCTGCAGGAGTGCAAAGGAAAGGTGGAGTTGTAGAGCGAAAACAAGCGCCACGTTCAGTTTTTCTATTAGCCCTATTCCCAGTTTACCCAGCTTTTGCCGCCAGATCATCCACCAGCTTAGAGTTAAAGTTCGTTTAGAATCCGGAGCGTAAAAGACTCGGGTGACCGTCGTCGAATGGGTTCTTCTGTGGTGAATAGGTATGCATATTTGATCAGTTCTAGCGTGCAGAGTAAGAGTGCAGTGTGGTACGACTCCTGGCTCTGGGAGAATCCCGTTTTGTTTCGTTTTCCAAAACGAAGTACACAGCACATTTTTCATTTTTTTTTTTTTTTTCGGCTAGCCAAAGGGAGAGACTCCAGCAACCGACACAATCTATCTTTGATTCTCGACTTTGTAGAGTACACGTTCGCTTGAAAACCGCTTGACTGAGCTTTTCGAAGTACAAATGCCTGCCTGCAGTGCGGCGGCCAGAGTTTGTTGCTAGGGGCGTCAAACTCTGTATTTTTTTGACTCTTGAAGAAGCAGGGGCGGGGGAGATCTTAGTTCAATGTTTCGGCAGGACACCGCCTCTCATGCATGCATGATGGTTGCATCAAGTCATTTCGAAGAAATAAAGAGCTCGTCACTCGCACAACCGGGGCTGATACAAAACCAACGATGATGATGATGATGATGATGACGGGCAGAGAGTGTTGTTTTCGTTGAACGCAGCGCCTGCCTGATCGTTTTTACGTAAGCTGGATTCAGGGACGCAAGTGAAAACGCCACGGTTTGCGGCGACGAGCTCCTGCCGCTGTTCATCACAGTGAATCACGGTCCACCACGGTCTATCAGGTCCATCCCTAGTCCCTAGAGCTGCATCGAATCGCCCGGTGCTGTATTATTCGGTCTATCACGGTCTATCAAGAGGGGATGGACCGGCACACAAGCAAAGAATGACACCACGGGACCGAGGCTCTACTATTTTTAAGACTGTTCCGTGTTGTAAGACGTCATTTCTTTTGAGCCCGGTTGAAAGAAGGGCGAGTAAAAGCGGTCGCAGTGATGATCGCTGTGTTTTTTTAGACTGTTTCTGTCATTTACCCACTTCGAACGCACCTGGATTAATGTTGAACCGGGTAAAATCTGGGACACCCCCCAACAATGGGGCTGGGCTGGGAAGTTTTTCCCGGTTCGGCATTTTATTTTTCGGCGTTTGCGACTTTGCGTGCGTTGCAGAATATCGCGATCCTGAGGTGAAGACAATAGGCGGTTCCTTCATGGTTGCTTTTGGAACCTTGGAAGCAGCTGTGAGCTTCGGTCTTGCATCGCAAGTCGCGTTGCTTGCCCGTGCCTTCGGGTGCTCAATACTCAGGTGGCTGCCTGGGACCCGGTCTGTCATTTACCCGTTCCAGCTTTAGTCCAGTTCAACATTATTCCAATTGCGGTACTCTCTGTATTCTTTATACTTTGGTTAGCCACATTTTACCACATGAGTCGATGCCAAAAGGAAGAGGAACGGGGGGGCCCATTTTCATCGATACTCATACATTTTTTTTTTAAGCATTTCTTGTTGTTCAAAGGTCCGGTGCTTTAGAGTCTCCGGTTGACCATTGAAGCTGGGAGTCGGGTTGTGAAAAGGGGTGCAGGTGAGCCGAGTTTGTGCTACCAATGAAACCGACCAAAGAACGAATTCGAACAGAATTTGGTCTTTGGGCCCTTTTTTTAAAAGATGCACACTGTGTATCTGGCTCGCTCGCTGTTCGCTGGGACACACCGTCCGGGGCAAACAGTTTCGTTTGTTTGTTGGCATTCTTTTGAATACCGCTTTGTAGGCATGGGGTTTATAGTTCTGGATTTTTTTTTTGTGTTGCTGGGTTTCCCGGATTTGCCGCAGACCTCTGCGCATCTCTTTCTCATGAACAAGGCGTGTTCTTGGGTGCTTCGAGGTCTCGGAAAGCCGCTTGTGCAAGCATTATTCCTTCGTGCAAACCCAAAGCTGCCAAGCTGCGTTTGGACCGCTGTCTGCCTTGCCATGACTTCGCAGATCCCCCACCCTGGTCTGTTGTACAGCGTGGTGGTCCTGAGTTGCAGTGCTGTGTAGAAGAATGACAAGCCGGTTCCCTGGGTTGGGGCAATTTCTAATCTTTTTTCACTATCGGGGTCAACTCCACACACGTTGGCGGGTGAGCTGGTCTGGACCGCTCAGCTGCGATGGTTGGGATCGGGCGTTACGCGCGCTCCGATGCTGCGTAGGCGAGGGACGACAGAGTTTTCGAATTCCCCGCCGGTTTTCCCCACCTGTCTAAACCCCCGATTTAGGTGGTGCAGATGCCCGGCGACTGTGCTTATTTTTGGGGGTTTAGGGTCTCCGTGTGACCGTTCATGAATGGGTTCTCTTAGAGCAAGAAAGGGCCATGTGGTTACGGGTTGTATATTTAGTGCACGCTTTCGTTATGGGTTATGGCTAGCCATGTCCGGGACTGTTTTTTTTTTTTTTTTTTAGAGTGAGAAACAGGGGACTTTAAAAGTTTGGGGTCCGAGCCAAAAACCCGGTTTGAGCCAAAAAACCGGTTTGGTTATGTAGGTCGGTGTATCACACTTGCATGCGGTGCTGCATCACGAGCGGGCTACTTTCTGCACTCTGTGTGGAGTTTTCCGCACTCTAGGCACTCTCGGTTTCCATGATCCACATGAAGGAAGCAAAAAGAAGCACTGTGTTGGTCAGAAAAGCACATTTTTCTTTCAGAACAAAAGGTTGCAATAAGAAATGACAAAAAGGCGGAGACGTAAAGAAACACCAGCTTCATGATGAGCCCCCCACTCCCCCCCACTCCCCGTTTTTCCCCCTTTTTAGGTTAAGCTGTTTTTTGAGGGCTTATTTGTACGCTATTACAGGCAGGTACGTTCATTACTACTATAGTACTACTACACAGTGAAGGTGGTAAAACTTTGAAATCGGTCTATAAGATTTTTTTTTTTCCCCTCAAAAACTCAAACCGGTTTATTCGGTTTGTCAAACCGATAAACCGGTATTTTAAAGTCCCCTGGTGAGAAATGAACCCCACTAGGGGGTGGCCCTCTGGGTTCTCTCTTTTTTCGTTTTCTTTTTTGCAGTGCACTCTGCGTCTCGGCTGTTGCTCGTGAACGCGGACCATTCCAAGCTGGGGGAAAAAACTTAGTTTAATGTTTAGGCAGGACACTGCCTCTCATGCATGTTCGATGCTAGCATGAAGTCTTCTTCGAAGAAAGTGTAAAATAGAAGAGTGAAAAGGGAAAAGGGGTCGCAGGGAGTGTAAGACTCCGCAGGTAGGGTATGAAACCTTGAGGGACGATTCCTCTTTTTTTATTTTTCACCGCGGTGTTGTGTGCACCTCGTTCTTCGTCTCGGGTTTTTTCGCTCGTGAACGCAGACCAATCCAGAGTTAGTGCTCATCAGCGGGTCCTTTTGACGGGGACTTTCGGTCCTATCACAACTTTCTGGTGTCATTGTTCCTTCGTCAAGTAAAACCAAAAGGGGGGGGGGGGGGGGGGGTGGTAATTTCATGAACATAATGAGCTCGTGGTGCTTGCACCACTGAGGTGCAGGTCTTCCAACCGCGGGTTCATTGAAGGGGAGGGAGTCGGGTACTCGACGTTGCTGCTTCGACGCCGAATGGAAGGGAGGAAATATAGAGGTAAGGGGCACATACAATACAAACACAATCTGATTTGTTCTTCGCTTACACCACTGTGTGTTGTTTTCTCACTCAGGACTTTGACCTGTTGTGTTTGCGTGCGTTTGTCGTGTACAGCGTAGACCCGCATGACCTCACTTCCGTTCAACACGTGGTTCGGTAGGTTACAGCACTTGGGATTCCTTCCGTTCTTTGTAGGGGCAGCATCGCCGAGCATATCCTTTCAAGCTGGCGCCTATGTAAAAAAAGAGGGAGGGTTTATTGATCGCGCCGGGCGCGATTTCTATTGAAGAGGCGATCTCCATGGAGCACATCGAGGGGGCCACACTCTCCCGGGCATGTGCACCTTGTGAGTGAAAAAGGTTCGCTTGAAACCCCCGGGGTGTGTCCGGGTGAACATCGTCGAAAGGGTTCTTTGACAGTGAATGCTTTGCGATATAGTAGATAGGTATGTTTTAGAGTGAAAGCTTGCTTGTATGTGAATCCGGGGTTTTAAAGTCTCCGGGTGACCATCGTCGAAAGGGTTCCTTTATGGGTATCATATATGGGGATGCATGCTTTGTTTGTGCTAGGGGCGGCGCATGTAGTGTGAGTCTTTCGTTGTCTGTTTACTATCTATTCGCCTTTTTTGGAGCGCGAGCTCATTGATTTCCCACTTGTGGCTAGCCATGTCCGGGGTTCTTGCGATCGACACCGAGTTTTTAGAGTGAAGGTTGTTCGCTTGAGATTTCGGGATTTTAGGGTCTCCGAGCGACCTTTGCTAAATGGGTTCTCTTAGAGCCACGTGGGTGCGGGCGCTGTTTCTTTGGCGCACACTTTCATTATGATTAACGGCTAGCCAGCTAGCCATGCTCCGGGACCGTTTGTGACCAACACCAAGTGCATTCCTGCGAGGGATGTAGTCTTTTTCTTGGTCGGTTTTTTTTTTGCTTCCTTTTTCCCCTTCCGAAGTTCGCCCGCGTTGTGCTTTCTCTGGTGCGACATAAGGGGAACGCAATATGTGCTTTTTGAATGTACTTTTCGAAATAAGATATTATTGCCTGTGTGGCGGCCGGAGTTCGATGCTGGCGTCAGCTCTTCGGGTTATTTTGACTCTTTGAAGAAGGCGGGGGCCTCTTGAACTAGGTATCTCTTCTTCGACGTGTTTACTTCCTTTGCGACGCCGTATCCATGCGTGCTTGTTGTGTCGTACCGTCCGGGTGCTAGAGCCGCCCTCATTTTAGTACTAACAATCTTGTGGGTTGCCCTTCAATGTATTGTGCAGGCTAAAAAGACGTAGGCAGCATGTTTTGGTGGTTGATCAGAACTCCTTACCTGAATATACACAGGGTAAATACAAGTGGGAAAACGATCACCAGGCATGCACAAACAATACGAAGCGCCTGTCTTTTTCGCTTGTGGGCAGACGGTCGCACTTACTTTAGGATAGCTCTTGTCGACTTCTGCCCAGCCTCTTCCATGCTTAGAGCAGCCAGTATTGATGCGGTGTTCCCGTCGTGTTTACGGTGGAAAAGCCGCTTGAACCCGCGGATCTCGACAGTTGGGTCCAGCCACAGAAGCTGGAGGTAGAGCTGCAGTGAGCCACACCGGTGTTGCAAACCTCGCTCGTCTTCTCGCTCGATCGCTCGATCGCTCGATCACCATGGGGAAACCTTCAATGGTTAGACAGATAACACTGCCTTTCATGCATGGTTGATACTAGCATCAAGTTTTCTTCGAAAGAAGAGATGTTGTATAGAAAAAAAAAGAACGAAATCTCCGGGTTGGCTAGCGTCACTTTTCGGTCGGCACGCCAACTTTCATTTTTCCTTCTTCTCCCTTTTTTTTTTTTTTTTTTTTTTTCTTTGTGAGGAAGTGTCGAACGCTCGCCTTTTAGAGTTAGCGTTCGCTTGAAATGTTCCGGAATTTTAGGGTGTCCGGGGTTGTTAAATGAGTTCTCTCATAGCAAGTAAGGGCTACGTGGGTGTGGGATGTTTCTTTGGTGTACGCTTTAAGAATTTCATGATGCAATGGCTAGCCATGTCTGGGGCTGTTTGTGACCGACACCAAGTACATTCCCGCGGGGGACGTAGTCTTGGGCCCCCCACGTTCAACCCGAGGTAACGGACACCGACCAAACCTTCCCGCACGGGTTTCGACTCTTTTAGACTGTTTCTTGTAGTAAGCGGTTTTTTGAAGTCTCCGTTTGACTTGTGAGGCGGGGGGGGAAAGGGGGGGGTTTCCTTTTGTGCTGTTAGAGCAGGACCTTTTTAGAGTGAAAGTTTTTAGAGTTAAAGTTCGCTTGAAATACCGGGGTTTTAGGGTTTCCGTGTGACCGTTCATGAATGGGTTCTCTTAGAGCAAGAAAGGGCTTTATGGTTACGGATTGTATATTTAGTGCATGCTTTCGTTATGGGTTATGGCTAGCCATATCCGGGACTGTTTGTGCCCGACACCAAGTACATTCCTTCGTGGAGTGTAATCTTGGTGCTTAGTTTTGTGTTTCCGACGATCCCGTACGGGCGCGCAGATTGGTGTCTTTTCGACCTTTTCTAGAGTCATAGTTCGCTTGAGAATCCGGGATTTTAGAGTCTCCGGGTGACCTTCGTCGAATGGGTTCTTTTAAATTTGATACGTACTGGGTGGGTTTGGGGGGGCATGCATGGCTTCTTTCGTGTACAATTTACTTGCTTGCTCTGGAAGTCTTTTCTTTCAGAGCGTAAGTTCGCTTTTCCTCGGCGAGTTTGCTTAAGGCAACCGCCTGCGTGCACAAAGTCTTTGCCTGTGAGCATCGCTTCATTTTCAGACGCGAGCAGCGGCGGAGGCGACGTTGTCACCGTTCGCGTGAACAACCCAACCGTAACCCGACAGACGAAAAGTGCCGGCAGCGTGGTGAAAGGGAAATACTCGACGTAGCTGCTTTGACTCCGGATGCGGATGGAAGGAAATAGAGGTAGAGGGGCAAATGCAACACAAACTCCATTTTGTTCTTCGCATACACCACCGTGTGTTGTTTTCTCACCCAGAGCTTTTGACCTGTTGTGTTTGTGTGTCTTGTCGTGTACGGGGTAGACCCGCATGACCGCACGTCCGTTCAACACGTGGTTCGGTAGTTACAGCACTTGGGATCCCTTCGATTCTTTATCTGGCAGCTTTTGTCGAGCATCTCCTTCCAAGCTGGCGCTCATGTAAAAACTTGCCTCTCACGAAAGCCGAGCGCAGCGACTAATAGCCGCGCCCCTCCCGTTGTCATCTCTCCCCTCCTTTACTTTACTACTTGAACTGACATGTTCGATTCTTCTGGAATCCAAGGTTGCAGTCTCTACGCACTAAACACACCCACAAAAAAAACCCTCCCCCCCCCCTCAGAACGACAGCAAGCGTCAGACCAGCCCTCCCTGGAGGTGATTGATTCCCACATTGGTAAGTTGGCTGTACCAGCGGGAGCATGCTAGGATTCGCTTTCTTTTGTGTTTCCGACATTTTTTTTTTTTTTGTTTTCCTGTTCTTTTTCCGCTGTTCGTTCCTTTTTTTTTTTTTTTTTTTTTTCTGCAAAAGCTGACTCGGTTGCCGCGAGGCCATGGTCTGTGTTCAAACACGCAGGGAAAACATCAGATTCTGGTAGCGTGTGGGATGACAGCTTGCACGACCGATGACAAGTGATTTCACATGTTATGTTCATAACATGTGACACAACGCATGTGATCACGCATTATTTTAAACTTAAACCGCCGTGCGATCACATTGTTCTGTACTTTCACATTGTCACGTTGACCCATTGTCCGACTTCCCCCACCCTAAGAAGAGGTGGTGGGTCTCAGTTTCACTGAGGAATTCGATGCACCACGAAAGTCGATTAGAGTTTTGGGTTAGAATGCAAAGAACCTGCAGCGATAACCCGCATCGATTAGAGAACTTCACACAGGCCTTTCAGGGGTGTGGTCGGTTCAAAGAAACAGTCAAGTTTTCCCACCCCAACCCCGGCGACCTCGCCCAAGCTCGTTTTCCCCGGTTTTTATCCCCCCCCCCCCCCAACGACTTCCTCCGTTTTTTCCTCGCGCGTGGCGATAAGTTGCCGTTTCCCCGAATGACGTCTGTGGTGCTGGTTTTAGAGTTAAAGTTCGCTTGAAATTCCGGGGTTTTAGGGTCTCCGTGTGACCGTTCATGAATGGGTTCTCTTAGAGCAAGGAAGGCTACGGGTTGTATATTTAGTGCACGCTTTCGTTATGGGTTATGGCTAGCCATGTCCGAGACTGTTTGTGACCGACACCAAGTACATTCCTTCGTGGAGTGTAGTCTTGGGCCCCCCCAAGTTTTGAGGGATAAGCAGGGCTTACGACGTGTGGAACGTGTGGATTTCCACACGTTACTTATTTTTAGAGTGCAAGTTCGCTTAGGAATCCGGGGTTTTATAGTCTCCGGGTGACCGTCGGCATAAAGGTTCCTCTAAGGAACAGTATGTTTGCGTACATCTTTGCTGCCTATTGCCGACTATTCGACTTACTTTAGCGCGCGCTGTGCTTTGCCAAGTCCATGGCTCTTGTGACCGACACCGAGTTCGCGTTCGCGAGGAATTCTTTTGGTTTTTTTGCCCCCACGTGCGCTTCCACGTATGGATCCACATGCAGGGGAGTCTAGGCCCACAAGTCGCCAAGGCTCAGCCAGGTGTCGCCAAGTCCGGTAGTGGGGGCTATTTTTTTCAGCCCGCCGCACATAGGGGGGAAGCTTTTTTTTCCCTCGAACCTTCAGCGCCCACGTGTGGACCACACGTATTTTCTCTGAGGCCGAAAACGGAGCGTAAGCCTGGGGACAAGGGAACGTAAGAAATCTTTTTGCCGTGGTCTCCGCTGGCCCGGTAGTTTCTGCTACCGCCAACTTCTTTTACACACTCGTTCTCTTCTCTTCTCACTACTGTACGTACTCTTTCACTCTTTTTTCTCACTTTGGCTGGCCAAAAAAAAAGGACTCCTGTGACCGACACCACGAACACATTCAGCGTTTACTGCAATCACTGCCACACGGTGCTCTGCTCTAAAGTATAGGCGGTGGTTTCTTGTGTTGTCGCCATCGAAAGCTACAAGGTTTTCTCGACTTCTTGCTAAATTTCGATGTTCCACCTTTTGGCCTGGGGGAAACACCCCCCTGCTATTTTTTGATGGCCAGTGCCAGCCTAGTGGCCTCGCCAACAAAAGAAATGTGAAAACGGGGGTTTTGCCGGGAAAAAAGAAAGACATGCTATGAAAGTTGTCCAATCCGCCCCTTGCATGTCGGATTAGCAGAATAACCACAGGGGCGCCTACCCAAAGCTGGGCTGAAACCTTTTTTTGCATTATCGACGCATCTCAGTGTAGCTCGTCGGTAAAAGGATACTAGTCTTGAGGAAAAGGCCGGCGTCTTGAGAGTCTTCCCGTTGTAAAACAAGAATAGGTATGGCAATTATTTCAATAATTTTGATTGTGCGCAATGGCGATACTTGCCTGTTTCGGTAAGTTACATTCAGCACGCTGCCAACTACTTTTTAGTACCAACCGTACATTGGTAACACATAAAAAAGTATGCAACACTAAAGAAGAATCTTCCTTGTAGTGGTTGTTTTCGTTGCTGCTGTTGTTGCTGTTGTTTTCCCTTTGTTTGTTTTCTTTTTGTGCTTCCGACGATCCCGTGTGGGCGTACAGTTTTTTTTTTTTTTTTAATTGGATGGAAGGTATGATTTGGTATTGGCCACGAGAAAGGCGTTAGTCATCAAGTTATGTTTTCCTTTTTCGAAAGGATTTCTCTTTACCTTTTCGTTTTTTTTTTCTTCTCCTCTCCTCCCCAATCTGAGGGAGGCGTCCCTTCTTGAGTTTGCTGATTTTCCTAACTCCCGGAGGGCTGGAAAAAAAAAAGAGTCTAAAAAAAGAAGATCGAATCGCACCGGACCTAAAACATTCGAACCTAAAGACGGATTGTAGCGGTCCGCAGCGATCTATCCACAACAAAGAAGAAGAAGAAGCAGAAACGATTTCTCGTCAAAGAAAAGTTAGTATGTATTGTGTTGGCACTTCGGGCGCACTAGCGGAACTCGCCTGCTTTGGTAAGTTTCATGTAGTACGCTGCCAACTACTAAATATTAGCGTTATTTTGTGGATTAGAGTGAACATTTCCGGAGTTGGGGCTTGCACTGATAAACGAAGCAACGGACGATGAAAATGATAAGGCAAACGTTTCTTGTTCTTCGCGTGTGGGTATGAACCTCTCTGGGGGTTTCCTGCATTAGCACTTTTTCGTTGGTTTCGTTTTCTCTTCCACGTGCAACCGTTGGTCTGGAAATGTTCCCGTCAGTACAGACGTACCATTAAAAAGAAAAAAAGTATTAGTACCAACAATGCACTGCTGACACAAAAACGAAAGACAGGCGCTTCCTTTTTTTATGTGCTGGTTGATCGTTTCCCACTCTTGTATCCTTGTTTCATTTTTAGAGTTAAAGTTCGCTTGAAACTCCGGGGGTTTTCAACTAGAAATTCTGATTACATAGCCGGGGCAACAGATTGTTAGTACCAAAACCATAATACTCTCCTCCTCGCCCGTCTCGCTGCTCCGTACTCGCTGCTCTCGTCCTTGCTGCTGCGTGATGTCAGATTGATGGTGCGTAACAAACGTAGAAAGGTCATGCAGAGATTCTCGTGTGTATGCCACGAACTTCTTCGTGACGCCTCAGGACACTGGACTTGAAGATAAAAATGGGCAAGGGTGGGTGGGCAAGCGAGGGGTAAAATTACGGTGTTCTTCTCGGGAGCGACGGGGTAATAATCTTTGTACAAGTGTTAGTTCTCGTCAGAATAGTATTAATCTTCTAAGATCTTCGATCGTATAGTATGTAGTTATACGACAAAAAAAAAATTCCCCCCTGTCCCTAGGGGTACAGGGCACCCGAGGTGATGCCACTCTGGAGGCCCCAGAACCACCACAACAAGAAGAAACCCCCCCCCCCCACCCTTTATTGTCGCGTTTTGGAGGCGGGTTTTTAGCGCATTTTTGTGAGTGACTTTTCATTCTTGTTTTATTTTTTTGTGTGGAACCCCGAAAATCGTTTTCGACAAATTTGCCACGGACTTATCCATGGCAACCGTGTGATTGCCAGCCCGCGCACAATTTGTTTGTCAGAATGCGTGCGGCGTGAGTGCTTTCATCCCGAATGGAGAGAGTACTTACGAAGGCACGATTACAGCGCGACCTGTGCTTTACAAGCGGCTGAGTCTCTTCGCCGCCGTGTGGTTCTTGGACGATTTTGCGTATCTGGGCCCGGTTGTGCCCACTCCCTTTTTGCGTTTCCGACGGTGTGAAGTCGGTGTGTTGTCTCGGGCCTTTCTATTGCTTGTGCTTTGTTGAAAAAGTGCCTCGTCCTGTGCTGCCGTCAATTCCGCGGGACGATCATCAGGTTTGGCGTCTTGCGGCCTTTTTTTGTGCGTTGCTTGTGCTTGCTTGGAAAGAACACCTCTTTTTTCCCCCCCCCCTTGTTATCGCGCGCGCCTGCCCCAGTTCGTCTGCTGTGAAGATCCTCTCGAGGGGGGGGAGTCCCGTTTTCTCCCGACAGAAGTCTTCTTTGTGGCGTTTAGTGGGGAGTCATTTTGCGTGCAAATGAATACCGCACGGCGCAACAGAAGAAGACGTGCCCCCGCTAACTGGCCGGGCGGGGGCACTCGCGGGCTCCGTCCAGACCGCTGCGGTTCGCCTACACACAACTGGCCCCGACAGGTCCCTTTTTTAATGGCAACAAGGCCTTGCGTGTCTCTATCAAAAAAAAGCCCCATGAGAAAACTTCGCAGTGCCCGCAGACCCTTCAACCAACACCGGCAGGGCATCATGGCAGACGCATCAGCCAAACCCCCCTGCCCGATGTTCGTCTATGTTTCCGCTTCCGTTCCCCCCCCCTTCCCACCACCCTTCTCCTCGGTGAGTTTTCCTCACACCCGAATCGCGTACGTGCAGGATGCCCTGGCCGCGCCGGTTGTCTATCTCAACGGGGAGGTCACCACGGGGGACGCTGGGGTCAGCGCGGGGCTGGCGGTGGGCGAGAGGACTGCGGTGTAGCTGCGGCGGCGGTACGAGGAAGGCGACGACGGGGACGCGTGCTGCGGGCTGCCGAAGCTGGCGGCGTCCTCCTGTGAGTGCGTCGGCGACCGCGGGGACGTGGCCGACGACACCGGCGTCTTGTGCGGGTGCAGCAGCAGCCCGCCCCGCTGCTTGAACGGCGAGATGACCGCCGACTGTGCCCTCGGGATCCGGTCGGACGCCCGCTCGTTCGGCGACGAAGATGCGCTGCCAAGCAGTTGCTCCACCGAGGCCTCGCGCTTGGTCGCGATGTGCGCCTGGGCGGCGTCGAAGTGAGACGCGTTGAACAGGAACTTCTTGCTCCCCGTCGGCGACGGCCCGGCGTCGATCAGCGTCTTCCGCCGCACCCTTTTTTCGCGCGGCGTCCCGGACGCGAGGTTGTAGTACGCGACGCCTTGCGGAGAGCTCGGCGCCGCGCCGAACGAGTTGTTCCCGGTCAGGAACTCTGTCTGCCCCTCCTCCGACAGCGCCTCGAGCCGGATCTTCCGCACCGGTGCCGGGCTGCCGTTGGCGGCGAAGGCAGTCATCGGAGACTTCGGGTACAGCGGAATCGACGACGGGGACAAGCAGCTGAGCATCCGCGTCTGCAGCGGCGTGGTGTCAATACACGTGTCGTTCGGCGTTGAGAGTGGCGTGGGGGACGGCGTCGTTTTGTTGGAGGCTGACACGTTGGTCCCTCCCGAAGTCGCGTTGGGCAGGGGCTGGGTGGACGCGTGCTGGGAGGTCAAGGACTGACCGCGGGGGAGGCGGTGGTGGGAGGGTTCGGGGTGGAGGTCTTTGAAGGTTGACGAGTTGTTGTCGGTGGCGTCGAGCGAGTCGCAGCGGTTGAGCGTCCGGGTCAGCAGCGCGACTTGTGCGGCGATGTCTGCGACGGTGTCCCCGGCGACGCTGCTGACCATCGTCGCGTCGAAGCCGCCGGCACTTTCGGCGGAGGCCCGCCGGGAGAAGCTGCTGAGCATGCCGTGCGCGCTGGCGCCGACGAGCGACTGCAGGCTGCCCGTCTTTTCGAGCAACCGGTCCTTCCCGGAGCGGCCGACGGATCCCTCGGTCTGCGTTCCCGCCTCGGCGAACACGCGCAGCGCCGCTCCCCGCGGCGCCTCGAAGTTGTCGGCCGCCGCCTGGCACACGACCGCTGCCGCCAGCGCGAGCAGCGCGCCGTGGAGCGCCGCCGCGGTCTCCGGCTCCTTCAGCGTGATCGTCAGCGTGAACCCCCCCGCTATCGGCGTCTGCGGGAAGAACCCGTCCTCCTGCCGGCCCGCGTCGGACGCCGCGGCGCCGCGCGAGGAGGACGAGGTCCGGTCGCCCGTCTTCGAGAGCCGGCGGCGCACCTTCGACAGCAGCGTCATTTTGCTGCGCAGGTCGACGTTGCGGCCCTTCAAAAAGGCATGCTGCAGGTCCGCTGGCGTCACGCTGACAATCGACTTAGACCGGCTCCGCCGCGTCACGGCCTCCCTCGGTGCCCCCGGCACGCCGATGGTGGGCGTCCCCAGAGAGAACTCGGGGACGCTAGGGTACGCGCTGAAGTGGGCCGTCGGAGGGGGCGAGAATGTGGTGGAGCGCGCAGACTGCGTCGTCATCAGCGGGGTCAGCGGCGCACCGCTCACCGAGCGCGACACCCACGGGTGGATCGCAAGCTCGTCCATGTCCAACCGGGCGGCCGGATTCTTCTCGAGCAACCTGCGCAGCACGTCCTCAAGCTGTGGGCCCGTGTCCTCTCCGGACGTGGTCTTCTCAGGGATGACCAAAGGGTCGTTGGTGATGCTCGTCACCATTGCCTTTCGCGTCGACTCGAAAAACGGCAGCTTCCCGTACACGAAGCAATACAGCGTGACGCCCATCGCCCACATGTCGACCGCGAACCCGCTGACGCCGTCGCGGGAAGTCTTCGAGTGAAGCGATTCAGGGGGTAAAAAGCACGGGGTGCCCTCCGTGTCGAGGAGGCGGTCGTCGTCTTCGATGATCGCGCTGACTCCGAAGTCGGACAGCTTCAGGTTGCCGTCGGCGTCGAGGAGGCAGTTCTCGGGCTTGATGTCCCTGTGGACCACGCCGTTGCGGTGCGAGCAGCGTACCGCGGACACAAGATCGCGGAAGTGGCGCTTCGCGGTGGACAGCACGAAGGGAGGCGACTCGGATCGGCCGTGGTCGTCGAGCTTCATCAGGCAGCCGCCCTTCGCGTACTGGAGCACCATGTACATCTTGTCGCCCTCTTCGTCGTCGATCACCTCGTAGAGGGACACGATGTTTTTGTGCCGCAGCTTCTTCATGATTGCGACCTCCTGCTTCGCCAGCTCGAGGGCGACCGCCGACTTCTTGCGGAGCACGGACTTGTCGAGGATTTTGATCGCGTAGAGCTTCGACGAATCGGTGACGAGTTGGACCAGCTTCACCTTGCCGTACGACCCGCGGCCGAGCTCGTTGATCACCGAATACTGGTTGATGTGCTTGTTGCCCTCCTCGTCGCGTTCTTTCCGGACTTCGCGGGTCTCGGTGACTTCGAAGGCGTCGAGCTCCGCGTCGGAGTCAGATTCGGAGTGGACCGTGTTTTCGATGATCCGGTCGCTCGTTTCGGTGTTGACATCGGTCAGCGAGATGTGCGATGCCGGCGAGCACAAGAAGACGGGGCGTCTGCCCTCGCATCCAAGCAGCGACTCCGTTGTCGCGTGTCCCACGGAGTTGCCGCTGCCGTGGCGCTGAGACCCGCTGCACTCCTCGTGGGCCGGGTTCGCGGAGGAGTTGTCCGACGACACGGAGTGATCGAGGCTCACGAGTGAGCCTGTCGATGTGTACCGCGCCATGCCGTCCGATTCCTTCTCTCTGTCGACCTTCTCCCGCATCATCGCGTCCCTGCAGACCGCCGGCTTCGCCGCGGGCGGGATGGCCGAAGTGTACGGGGAGATGTTGTCGAACGGTACCGGGTACTCTGGGTTGGACAGCATCGGCGACGGGTTGAGCGACGACGGCAGCGCGAGCGACAACGGTCCGCCGGACGAGCCAGAGGACTGCAGCTGGTTCGACAGCGGGGTCGTCGGGGACCCGATCCACAGGGGGGTGCATCCGTGGACTCGCCCTGTCAGGTGCGAAGCGGAGGTGCTGCACGCCGCGGCGCCGGCGGCGCCGCTGTACACGGCGGCGCCGGGGGCCTCCGTCACGCCGTTGCAGAACGACACGTTCCGCTTCCGCTGCGGCTGCTGCCGCTGCTGGTGGTGGTGGTGGTGCTGGTGGTTGGGGTGGGTTTGCGGATGGTGGCCCTCGGCGGCGGCTTCGTCATCGTCGTCGGCGGGAGGCAGCACGAGGCCGCTGCCGTTGGTGGGGCTCGACGGCTTCACGCCTGCGTTGTGCTTCAGCACGCTCCCGACCGACAGCGACGGGGAGCCCAGGTTGATGGACGTGTGGGTGGACGTCCCGAGATTGAACCGCGGGGACGGCGGCGTCGGGGTGGCGATGCTGCTTTTCCGCCGAATCCCCCCGGCGGCCCGGTGAGGCGACGACGCCTTCTCGAGCACCGCGGCCGCGAGCTTGTGGGCGGCGGCGAAGCTCTCGCCGATGCGGTACCGCTGGAGCGTCGGGACCTCGGCCTTAGCGGACACGGCTTCCCCGGACGAGCCGGGGGAGGATAGCGACTTTTCCCACTTTTGCACCTGCCGCACGAAGTCTTCGAGGCTGTCGCGCCCGCAGGGGTCCTCCTCCACCACGCACCGGTACATCACCTTGCCGAGGTCGGTCAGCACCTCGCAGGCGACGTCTAGCTGCTTTTTCGCCTCCACCAGAGCGTCTTCAAGCTTCCGCACATACGCGCGGTTCTCTCCACTCTCGTTGGACTGCATTTTGTGGCGTCCACTTTTCCGCGGTGCTGCACCGGGGCGCGCGCACGCTCCTTCACTTCTCGGCAACGGTCCTTTCGGAAAAGGGAAGAATTTTCTCGCGTGTGGGTGTGTGGGTGCGGGAGCGAGCTTTTTGTTCTTCTTCTTTCTTCTTTATTTTTCTTTGTTTGATATTTTGCCCGGTATAAGTTTTTTTCTTTTTTTTCTGATTGCCTTCACAGGAAAGTAACGGATGCGCTTCCTTTACTTTCTTTTGTTGTTTTTCGCCGTCGTGTTGATTGATTATTTGATTTTTCTTGGGGGGGTGAAAGTTCTGATGTTTTTTTTTGCTTTTTGAGAACTGTGCTCTTTTTTTCGCTCCTGGTCTGTTTTCTTTCCTTCTCGTACGGATTTGCACTGTTGTTCTTTTTTTTGCTAAATTTTTGGTGTTGTTGTTGGTGTTGTTGTTTTTATTTGTCCCGATGGCAGTCTTCTGACTGCCAGTCGGAAGCTTTCGCAGGACCTACCCTGAAGCGGGTTTCTTCGCGTGTAAAGAACAGGTGACGGATACGGAAGCCTTCCTCTCGTTTCCGGATTCTATTTTCTCTCGAGTAGGTATGAGAGTGTGTGTGTGTGTGTGTTGGGTGATGATTGCTTTTCTCCCACTATTTTTTTTCTTCCTTCTTCCTGCAGGGGGGGTTTTGGTGGGGCGAGTCGAGGTTTCGACCGATTCTTCAAATGCACGGCACTGGGGGCTGGTCGCACTCAGGCAACACGCCGGGGTTTGCCTATCCTTCTGATAGAGCGCGGTGGGGTGATCGGGACGGGTGCTGGTTCCGCGCATCTCCCTCGTGCGCACACGTCTTTGGGGGCCGGAAAAGCTCGTGTTTTTGCGTGTTGCCGACCGTCTCGTACAGAGAGTACAGGTTGACTGCACGGGCTTTATCTTTAACCCGTGCTCAAGCCAGGATAACCCGCTCCGCTGCGTTTGCTTCAGGCAGTCATGGCGTCTCAGGATCAAGGGAAGTCATTTTGGCTCCCACGGCACTCCCCATGATTGGAAGCATTGGGGGTCTATTCTCAAAACTTGAAAGGGGCGTGTCCTTGGGGGGGCAACTTCATCCCCCCCCCCCCCCCCCCCCCCTGACGTAGAATCCTAGTTTTAAGCGGACTGCGCTCGGTGAAACGTTCTCGCTGCCGTGCTTAATGATAGATTCTTCAGGGGAAGCGGGTGAGAAAAGGTGGTAGCGACGACGCGTCGCCCATACATATTCTCGCTAATTCGGCCGTTCCACCGCTGTCTCCTGGAACATCATCGAATCGCCTGCCGAAGGTGTTAGCCACGGCACATCACGGTCTGCATAGAATTGCCTGTTACTTTCCGAATGTGCCACTGTCCCGTCGAACACCTCAAACCCAGGACGACAACGGTTGACTTACGCCGCTTTGGCTTTCCACAAACGGACCCCGGACCAAGCCGGATCAAGATGGACTTCTTCTTGTTCGATTCGTTCTACGCAACGCCTGTGTACCTTCTACCCTGCAACGACAGCGAGCGTCAGGCTAGTCCACTTCTCAGGGCCAACAAAAGCAGCTGTAAGAAGGCTGTAAATGACTCTGCAGGGTTCTTTCCGATTGTGCCACTGTCCCGTCGAAGCCCCGCAAACAGCAGGCTCGGCCAAAGCGCCTAAACACCCTCTAAACCGCAGGACTTACGAATCTGCAACAGCGGTTGGCGTACGCTGCTTCCTGGCTTTCCATATACGGATTTCGGGCGCCCTGCGTGCGACTCGCTAGAACGGAGGGGAAAGAAATAAGGGAGCACCGTTTCTTCTTCTTGGTCTTGTATTTTCGGCAGCCGTCGTGACGCCGGAAGGAAAAAGAACGAGCGTTCAGAGTTTGTGTTTACGCCTCCCTCACACTTTCGCGGTGGGGAAGGTTTCCGACCCTCCGCCTCCGCCTTTTTCTTTTTCTTTTTATTTTTTTTTCCTGCAACCATGCGCGGCAGTCATGCAGACATGCTCACACAATTTCACTCGACGACAAGCATTGTGTCCGTACTACTACGTGCAATGGCAGTACATTCAATGATGTGTATCGCTTGTCAAACGATGGTAAGATAGAGAGAACGCGATGGTATATTAAAGCAAACGAGACTGCCCTAACAATAAGTTTACTTTACGTCGAGACAACTCGTCATGATGTGACAGGTGAATGTACTTGCCGCAGGTACTTGCCATGGTGCCTTTCTTCTATGCTACTTTTTTCCCCCAGATTCTTTTTTTGTGAAATGTTGTCGTTGTTGTTGTGGATCTCTTCTCGCATCGCGCGGGAGTTTGAAAGAAAATGAAAAAAAAAAAGAAGAAAAAAACAGATTGTAACCCTTTTCTTGGCTCTTTTCGTTTCGTTCCTTGCCTTGCTTGCAAACAAAAGGTCGATACATCTGCCTGGCTTGACGTGGCGCCAACGCGTGAAGTTGTTGAAAAAGACAGGCTTCGTTTTGTGTGTGCGTGCCGGTTGATCGTTTTCCCACTTGTATTTACCCTGTGTGTATTCAGGTAAGGAACTCTGATCAACCACCAAAACACGCTGCCTACGTCTTTGTAGCCTGCACAATACATTGAAGGGCAACCCCACAAGATTGTTAGTACTAAAAAAAAATGGTGTAAAATTGAAAGTGTACGCACGAATATGTCGTCTTCGTCCCTGTCACTACCAGATACTCAGCCGCAATGGTCAGCCGCAGAGGCACTACCGGTCCCTCAAACCTCCAAAAGCTCTAAAGATGTAAGAACTCGTGACCGCTTCTCTATTTTCTATGGCGGTAAGAATCCGCGAAGTGGTGATGCGTTGCCGAGGCAGATGTTTCAAAAAAAAAAAACCCCCCAAAAAAAAGAGCTTGTCTTGAGATAGAGAGGCGGGAGGAGAGTGGAACGGCAAACGGGAAAGAAAGGAGATGAAGGAGAAAAAAGAAGAGGCAGAAGAAACTCGCTCCGAGAACACAACTGAGCCGGTCCGTCCCTATCTCTTGAAACTGCATCGAAGTGCCTGCCGCTGTTCATCACAGTGAATCACGGTCCACCACGGTCTATCAGGTCCATTCCTAGTCCCTACAGCTGTCGAATTGCCCGGTGCTGTATTCTTCGGTCTATCACGGTCTATCAAGAGGGGATGGACCGGCTCAACAACGGTCAACCGGCAGCGAGCAAAATTGGGCCGAAGCTGGCACATTGTCATAACCCCCATCTGATATGCCCTGAGACACACTGTTTCTACTCGCAAGCGTAACACCCAAGGCGCGCCGCCTCTATGCTTTAGTTTGAAGAATTGGTTGCCACTTGACCCTTAGGTCCGCGGCCCTAGCGGGCTCTCAGTCCTCGGTTCACTCGTGCTCGCAATAAGGAGGCGGTGCCGCTGCACCCGCCAGATCCGACCCGAAGTAGTCGATCGGATTCGGCTGCTGCCGCCACACCCGCCACCCCCACAAAAAATAAAGGAGGCGGAGATGGAGAAAGGAGACGATTCAAGAAAAGGAGGCGGGGCATCGTGGATTTCTTCTTCAGAAGGCCGAAGAACCAATGCCGCGCCGCGGAAGGGAACGAACGGGGTCGCAATAGGGGGGAGGGGGGGGGTGTAGGTCTAATTTAGAGATTCGTGTCGAATTTGGTGACGCGAATTTAGTGATGCAACGCCGAATTTAGTGATGCAGGCCGAATTTGGTGACGTCGAATTTAGTGACACCGCGCCGAATTTAGTGATGGAGGGCCGAATTTACTGACGAAACGCCTAATTTAGTGATAAAACGCCGAATTTAGTGATAAAACGCCGAATTTAGTGATGCAGCGCCGAATTTAGTGATGCAGCGTCCAATTTGGTGACGTCGAATTTTGCCGAATCTAGTGATAAAACGCCGAACTTAGTGACACAACGCCGAATTTAGTGACGCAGCGCCGAATTTAGTGACGCAGGTCGAATTTAGTGATGCAGCGTCGAATTTAGTGATGAAAGGTCGAATTTGGTGACGCCGAATTTGGTGACACAGCGCCGAATTTGGTGATGCTGAACCCTCGAATTTAGTGATGCAGCGTCGAATTTAGTGATGCAAGGTCGAATTTATTTTTATGAAAAACCGAAACCGGAAAAACCCGGTTTCTGAAACCGGGAAACCGGGTTTCTAAAGTCCCCTGAGCTGCACATATAATAAGCACCTGCTTTGTAGGAAATTTTTTTGAGGAGGCTGCCAGCTGCAAAAGATCAAAGGAGGTAAATGTGCTGTAGCCCACACGAAACACAGGTGAATCTGGGTTTAGTGGCGGGCGTAAGCGTTCAACAAAAATGCCGAAGCAACTCGACAGGGTTCAACAAAAAAGACCCATTTTGTAGTTGTATTGTTTCTCCCCCTCTAGCCTCCTTCGAAGTAAGCACAAGGCAGCCCCTCGAGTTTTTTTTTTGAGGCCACGTCCGGTTCTGGCAGGTTATGGCAGGTTATGGCAGGTTAACCCTTTGCACGCGACACATGACAAGTAAACGCACTTTATTGACGCTTGCGTTGAAACCAAGTAGGGAGGTGCGGAGCGGCGAAGGTTCTGGCATCCGCACTAACTTTGAGAGACGAGTTAGAGTGCAGGGACCATCTCTCCGAGGAGTATCCGGTCGCCCCACTACTATCCCGTACTACTACGGCGGACGTAAGTCGTTGCGCCGTGGGCGCGGAGCGAGCCGTGGCCCAGTCAAAGATGATTGTTGCACCGATGGTGGCGCAGCCGGGGGCGTTCTGACTGGCGGACGAGACCGCCTGGCAGGCGTGTGTCGACACGTTGTTTCGCGGGCGCTCTCCTCCTTTTGGCAATAGCTATAACTTTGACTCCAATCAACGTTGGATCACGGAGCGTACCTGTTCCCCCCCCCCTAATATTTGCTTCTATATGCCACTGCTGCGTGGGTGTTTAAGTTCAGGGCTTGAAGTGGCTAACGGCTGAACTCGAAGTATAGCCCACTTGTCACTTTCGCGAGACTCGCTCGCACGTGAGTGGCGCGAACCACTTGTCGCCAAGCATTCTGCAATGCTGACGACAGCTCCTGCAGGTGTGGCCGTATAGACTTTGTTTGTGTGCACCGGCGATGTGTATTTTGCGCATTTTTTTGGGCACCGCACGCTTTCGCCCGATTGCAGTGAGCAGCTTCTCAAGAGAAAAGCCCTTCTTGCACTCTTAAAAAAAGAAGAAGAAGTGTGAAAACGGGGTTTTGCCTAGAAGAAAAAGCCCGAAGAAAAAGAAAGTAGGTAGATGGAACCCGTACATCGCGAGAGTAAGAGGAAAGAAGTGCGTAGTTTTTAGAGTGAAAGTTCGCTTTTTGGTGGAAGAAAATACACCGAGAGATGTTTTTTTTGCGGGTTCTCTTTTCTTTTTTTGTTGACCACGCTGGTACCAAGGAAAACCTGCTACACCGGAGCCAAGCTTCACGTGTTCGGCGGTAGAGCCACGGGCCTACGGGTCAAGTGGCTACCGATTTCCCAAACTAAAGCATCAAGGCGTGGCGCACGGCGCGTCTTGGGGCTTGGCGCTCGCGCTGAACACAAGCTCGTCGAGACGGTCAGCCGCAGGGCAGAGCGGACGGGGTTGTAGCACTGTGCTGCCTCCGACTCGAGCTTTGCAAGCTGTGGTTGACCGTCACGTTCCTGGACCAAGCGGCCTTTTATTTTTCTTCTTCTTCTTCTTTCTTGACCACGCTACCCTGAACCCAAATCCTGGACGGTAAGAGTTTCAGGCGACAAATTGATCAGAGGGTCTTACTCGGGTGGTTCAGGTTCTTCACACTTATTTTCTTTAAATGTTTCGCCTTGTTCCTCGTGCTGGTTCCCTCTAGGAATAAATATGGCGGGGGAATGAGTCTGTACTTGCACTTTATTATTTTGGTTGGAGGCGGCGCTGGTTTAGTGCGGCGCCAGCTCACCCCCTCTTGTCATTACTTGTTAACAAAATCTCTCACGTCTTGTGTGCAATGTTGCCCTTGGGTCCCTAGTGGCGGCCAACTTACGACACAGTAGTCCAAGTAGTCCAGGTCACCAAGGAAGGGGGTCAGTTTCAGGGTTTGCTGGGCTTTCCGACTCTTCCGCAATCGTGGGCAGCACAAACTGAGCAGGTCTTTGTCGACTGTTCCCGCAGAATTTGCGTGCTGCTGCATGGCTTCAACACACCACGAGGAGCGAAGTTGGAAACATTCCGCCTTCCATTGCCAAAACACGCTGCCCCACGTCTTTTTTCAGTGCAGCAAGCGCCCAGGCGTTGGCCGCGCCCACCTGGCACCGGTGCGAGTGACAGGGTCCATCTTCTTCTTCAACCGATAGGGGAGAAGAGTGTAGAGAAGAGCTCTACTGTACGGTGCAAAGGCCGGGCAAACGGTGGGGCCTGCGTTCGTCAGTGTTTGCTTTGCCCCCTCGAGCCTCACATTTGGCGAGTGGATATGAGGAGATCGCTCAGAAACGTGAGGATTCCCACTTGACGCGCCGAAGGCGCTCAAGCAAGCGCTTGCTAGGTAGGTGTGCAAATTGTGTTCCGGCGGCAATCTCCGTTTCTCCTCCACCCTCTCAGAGTGCGCCAGACTCGGACGGTTGATTCCTTTAGGCAGGAGTTTTCTCCACCGGCCGAAGTTGCTTGGTGTGGGGGGGGATGGGGAAGAAGAGACAAGCAAGGCCCTTCGTCGGCGGACGGGCCGAGCGTAAGAGGCCAAGAAGGAGGCCGGCGTTCGTAGAGTCTCCGCCTGTGCATTCTCGAGAGATGCGGTTCTTCTTGCTGTGAGTCTTCGAATAGATGGACGGATTTCGCCGTGCTGGCTCGCAAAAAAGAATAAGAATAAATACTCGACGTAGCTGCTTCGACTCCGAATGGAAGGGAGGAAATATAGAGGTAAAGGGCAAATACAATACGAACACAATCTGATTTGCTCTTCGCTTACACCGCCGTGTGTTGCTTTTTCACTCAGGACTTTTGACCTGTTGTGTTTGTGTGATTTGTCGTGTAGGGGTAGACCCGCATGACCTCACGTCCGTTCAACACGTGGTTCGGTAGTTTCAGCACTTGGGATCCCATCGGTTCTTTGTCGGGCAGCATCGTCGAGCATTTCCTTTCAAGCTGGCGCTTATGTAAAAAAAAAAAGAGCTTGCCACACGCGCACACCAGGGCTCGACTTTCTCTTGGTTCTACAGGAGGATCGTTGTGCAGGTGCGCCTGGTACCACGTTGGCCGATTGGTGCGTAGTAAATTTTGAAGCTCCAGAAGATTCGAGCCACCAACAAGTGGTGCATAAATATTGCGGGTTTTCCCCTGCGGTGAACCGAAGCTTCAGAAGATTCGAACAACCGGCACGCAACACAAATAAAACGGGGTGCGGGTCTTTGTCGTGTACCTGCAACTCTTTCTAACGAGGCAGTTACCGCCGAAGGTCACGAAAAAGGGCTTGGCTGCGGTTTGTTTGTTGCCTACCGTCCCATTTTCAATAATGACAAATGGGTTGTTACCATAAAACAAGGAAGCACCGGGGGTTGTGCGTGCGGCGAGCATCTCGTTATCTTCCAACAATCTGCCGCTTGGTTCAAAGAAGCGTAGCTTTTGTGCGTGCCGGTTGATCGTTTTTTCCACTTGTATTTACCCTGTGTATATCCGGGCAAGGAATACTGATCAACCACCAAAATACGCTGCCTACGTCTTTTTAGCCTATTGAAGGGCAAGATTGTTAGTACTAAAATGTTTGATGGATGGGGGGGTGTCATCTTCTTCTTTTCCCGACATGGAAAGGAGCTTAAAGACGGACTCTCTACCTGCAGGGTGGTATGCCGCTGCGGACCACCCGCAGTTGACAGTTAGTTTGTGTGTGTTTAGTGGTGCCTGTCGGACAAAAGACCGTTCGCCGCGAGAACAGAAGAACAATTTTCTCGGAGCTCAAAGCAAACGTTCGCCGTGAATGATAAAAGCATGAAATAGCAAGGGATCGAATTCTCTCTCGACTCTTTTTGCTGGTCTCTCAATACGAGAAATAGCAATCGAAACGAAGTTCTTGGCAATTCTCTTTTGAGTTTCGTCTAAGGCTTCGTTGCGCGGGATCAACAGGGACGGACAGGGTCGTACGTACTCCACGGCAGAGGTGAAGTTCCTAGATCGCAAAAAGACGAAGTTCTGCAAAAAAAGCACGACAAGGATGTCTTCATTAATCAAGAACGAGAGCGTGGGGGATCCAAGATGATCAGACGCCGTCGCAGTCCGCTGCCAAGATCTTGTGACGGACAACCAGCATCAACTGATCGATAACAAGAAACGACTTGGCAAAAGAATCTAGTTCTTCAACGTGTCCATGGACATCAACCTCTCTGGAGGGCGGGTGTTCCTGGTTTCGCCCGCCATTCTTGTTTTTTTTTGCTGCGCTGCCGTGGAAACCCCTGTGATACGAGCAGGCTGACAAAGATGATTCGAATAAAAGGGCAAAAGAATCTGTGGCGATAGACTGCACACGAATACGACCAAATGATAGTCGGCTTCATCAGTCGCATTCGGTTGTGTTTGTATGACGCCACAGATGAACAGCTGGCGATGGGCACAGGATGCAAACCAGTGGAAGTTCGCTTGAGACTCCGAGGCACAAAGTTCTGAAAAACTGTAGCGTTCGACTGGGCACGATAGGCTGATGACGCGGGTGTTAAAATGGATCGCACTAGTTTCGGATGCGGAAGCCTTGCGGCAATACCGCAGTGATGGACAGCTGGCGGCAGTTTGTATGCATGAGCTGCTGTCATTTTTAGAGAGAGGGAGCGTTCTGAGATCTGGGGATCTTGAAGTCTGGGCGACCGCTCCGGCAAATGGGTTATTTTTCGTGGCTACGCATCGTTTAGATAGAAGGGGGGATGGTGCTTGCAGCAGGCAATTTTTGCCGGCTACCCTTTTTTGTTTTTCCGGCGAGCACCGCTCAGTGGGTTGCCTGTGACGGCGTTGCTTTAATATCTATATTTTTAGCGTTATTTGTGGATTGGTTTTTTTTTTTTTTTAGAGACTCGAGAAATTAGAGTGAAAGGAAAAGCCATTGCCAGATCTATGGGTTCGTGATTGGGCCTGGAATGGACTTCTTTTTAGGGTGCAAGTTTTTAGAGTGAATTTATTTTGTTTTTTCGTGTGTGTGTTTTTTTCTTTTTCCCGACGACAGCAAGTGTCAGACTAGCCCACCCGAAGGCAGTTGGTTTCTTTAGGCAGGTTTCCTCTACCGGCGGAAGTTGTTTGGGTTAGCGTTTTTTTGTGTTTCCGGCGATTATTCTTTTTTGTTTTCAGACCTTATGCACCTCCTCCTTCAGAAAAGGCAAATCTACTGTTGATGGGCGATTCTGACCTCACCATTGCTGGTCCACTCTGTCCCGACTGTTCCTTTTCGCCTACACCCCGGGCTTCAGCAGCCATATACTAAGGCAATGCGGGAGTGAAAAAGTGCGGGTGGCCACTCCCGCATTGAAGGGGTTCCACTCCCGCATTGAGGGAGTGCCACTGAGGGGGACCCACTCCCTCATTGAGGGAGTGCCACTCCCGCATTGAGGGGGTTCCACTCCCGCATTGAGAGAGTGCCACTGCCGCATTGAGGGGGGTCCCACTCCCTCATTGAGGGAGTGCCATTCCCACATTGAGGGGGTTCCACTCCCGCTTTTTGGGAGTGCCACTCCCGCATTGAGGGGGTTCCACTCCCTCATTGAGGGAGTGCCACTCCCACATTGAGGGGGTTCCACTCCCTCATTGAGGGAGTGAGGCCGACCGCACAAACGACCGCAAACCCACACTCCCGCAATCCGGAGTGGGAGTTCGGGGTGTAGGCTAGCTCGGTTCCTGTCGGGAAAGATCGCGGGGCTCTCCCCGACCGGAGCGAAGAACATCCCAACGCCAACAGCCCACGCGCAAGAACGATTGACCAGTTTCATCTACACACCGCTGCGGTTCGCCTACGCACAACTGGCCCCGACACGTCCCTTTTTCATGGCAACAAGGCCTTGCGTGTCTCTATCAAAAAATCCCCATGAGAAAACTTCCCATTGCCCACAGACCCTTCAACCAACACCGGCAGGGCATCATGGCAGACGCATCAGCCAAACACCCCTGCCCGCCGGCATTGCGTTGGTTCTTGCGGGGGTTGCTCGTCATATGTTGCGTGAGATGTAGAGAAATCGCCCCGGCACAAACCTGTCAACGAACACATTCGGTGGACAATTCTGGTGCCAGCACCCGCGGTAATCCCAGCATCAATAGCTGCTGTTAAAAAGCTCGAAAGCTCGTGGGCGTGCACGTCCACTTCCACACAAACGGACCATTCAGCGCGGAACCGAAGTGCCTGAGTGTCTGCAGACAGGGCAGCGGTGTGAGTATGGTTTTGCCAGGGGGGGCTGTTCGCGGCTCGCCACAGCCAGGACCACCCGTGCTACCAGAGCACAGGCGAATCCGTCACGGGGAGGAGGCCCCTACAGCCGTGTCTGAGCAAACAGTTAAAACCCTCAGAGCCCCCCGCCCCGACTGTGGCTGCATTGGGGAGAGCGCGGGTCTTTTCCGCAGCGGCAATGAATTGTAAAGCCCAAGACGAGCGCTGCGTGGTTTTCTGGGGGGGAACTCTTAGTTTAATGTTTGGGCAGAACACTGCCTCTCGTGCATGTTTGATGCTAGCATCCAGTCTTCGTCGAAGACAAAAATAAAATAGGGGAGAGGGAAAAGGGTCGCAGGGAGTGTAAGACTCCGCAGGTAGGGTATGAAACCTTGAGGGACTAATCTTTATTCCTTTTTCACCGCGGTAGTGTATACCACTCATTCCACGAAAAAGTGTCACAGATTTCGGCTTTTTTCGTACTTCTGCCGAAACTTTCCATCTGCAGGTCCGAAAATGGTCGGTTTCGAGATTTTGAGGACACGTTTGAATCCGCTGAGGACAGGGCTTTCCGAATATCTGGTCGGATAAAATTTTTGACCGACCCCCCCCCCGGATATGGAGGTCGGCACTCGAAAAAATGGGGTCCTGGAGATCGGTTTTTTTTCTCTCTACATCCAGGAGGGGATCAGATTTTGATCGCTGGGCTAGCTGGCAGCTTGCCCATAATCGCGCATCCCAGAACTTTTCGAAAACCAAAAGATTTCCCAAAAAGACCTCGAAAATAATTTCCAGACGGCTGCTTTTCACACCGAAAAATCGCAAAAAAAAAAAAAAATCGGACCGGGGGAATCGAACCACGGCCTACGGGGGCCCAGGAGGGTGCGGTAACCGTTAGGCTATGCCTCGGGCCAAAATTCGCTTTTAGCGCCTGCTCAGTTGGAATTCTTATCGGAAAGTGCGAGATCGTCATTTACTCGTTTTCAGTGTCCCAGGACGGTATTTCTGCCCTCTGGGGGCTTAATTTCGCCCGGTTTGCGAAGAACTCGAAATGAGTCCAAAATTCTCACTCCGTAGTGAACAAAAAAATTCTCCGCCGTTTTTTTAGCCCATGGTCCAGAGGTTTCCACACCCACACAGGGGTTTGGGGGTCGGTGGTTCGATTCCCGCCGGAAATCGTTTTTTGGGTTTTTGAAACAGCCCCAAAACCGACCTTTTGTCCATCTGCACGCCAGATTTTGGTCGCCACGCGAGCTGATTGCTTGCCCATAATCGCCAGGGATAGCTCTTTCCATCCCAAAAAAAATTTCCCAAAAATTCCAAAATTTTGACCCAAGACGGACTGCTTTTCAGACGAAAATCTGTGACACTTTTTCGTGGAATGAGTGATACACCTCGTTCTTCGTCTCTGGTTTCGCTTTTGAACGCATACCAATCCAAAGTTAGAGCTCTTCAGTGGGTCCTTTGGACGGGGACTTCGGGAGGGGTGGAAGATACTGACCTGATGATCGTATTTCCTTCACGAACAGGCAAGTGCCCGGTGCCTGCGACCAAGCACCGGGAGATGATGGCAAAGACTGGGAAAGAAGAGTCGAGCGTTGCGGGGTGCCGTCCGTTTTTGACCGGCGGGCTTGGGAAAGAGCGTGGGACGGGTCCGCAAAAGAGTGGCGGAAGGATTCGTTTGGTGATGTTTTGTGGACTGTGTTTTTTTTTTTTTTTTAGGGTTTTTAGTGAATCTTCTTTTGTTTCTTCATTTTTTGTGAGGTCGACGACTTTTTTTCTGTTTCTTGGAACTTCTTACCTCGGGCTTATTTGTACTGGCCACGTGTGCTTGCTAACATGAAAGGTACAACGACAAACCAAGCTATACCCTTAGACTGCACTACTTGTCGCCAAAGAAGATACAACCCCCGATATTCTATTTGCTGCATGTGTCGAAAAGGGGGGGGTCGAATAATAACAGTTGTTTGACACACGTCTGGTTGTCTAAAAACACTACCACAATTTGATCCTGCTACTGTTCAGCTACCCGGAACTTTTTTTTAGCGTTTATTGTGGTTTAGAGGTTCGGTGTTTTAGGGTCTCCGGTTGACCATTGAGGCTGTGAGGCGGGTGGTATGTGGGTAGTAGGTATGCTTAAATACGGCTAGCCATGTTTGTAAGTGTTGCGACCGACACCAAGAAGAAATTCGCTTTGAATTTAGTCATGGGCCCCCCACGCGCATGCATGTTGAGCAGGGGTTGCCATGCAGCTCGTATCGTATTTTTAGCATTCGACAAATCGAATAATAACACAGGTATTATTATTCGACCCCCCCCTCTTTAATAAGACATGACTCACATGAGCCTGCAAATCAAAGCAGCCCGAACAACGCAGTTTTTCCGGGAGGGGTGTTGCAGTTGAAGCCGTAGATACGGGTCAGCAACTAACACGTTCCCGATCAGACTGGAAGGCGCAACACCTGATATGTGTCCCTCTTCTGACACAGTACGAATGGCTCAAGTCGATATGGTTCGTACTTACTACCTGGCTAGCGAGGGAACGGGCTTGTCAGCTAAAGAAGACTCCGAGATTGACAAGCTTCGGCGCGAGAGGTGCAGAATAGGTGGAGAGGCCGCGACAGTGATGAAGCACGGAGGCTCATAAAAAAGAATGGCTTCAAGGAATCCATTGGATCGGGTCGTGATACTGATGAGAGGGGGCGAGGGGGCGCGTTCTACAACATTGCAAACTAATTCTTTGGTGAGGGCCTGGTGATGATGGCCTTCTGAGTGTATTTTTCTTTCACGTCCTGATGACGTATGCCAGCTGGGCTGCCTCGTGACCAATTTTTTTTTCTTCTTATTGTTTTCCTCCTTCCTTCTGATTAGAGTGAACGTTCGTTTGAAACTCCGGAAAACCTCGCCAACTTTTCCCAGACTGTTTCGTCCGCGTCGCTGGGGAAGATGGGGGAGAAAGCAGTCGCCTGGTGACTTTTCGATGGAACGAGCGCGTTGTGTGTATATTTTTGCAGTGCGAGCGAGTGACAACCGGCTGGTGTCTGTGTTTTCGGAGCGCTGGAGCCACGGACTACATGCCCTTAACCCCTTACGGACAGGGGGGGAGCGGGGGCTGTTCCGGGTGCGAAAGCCTTCGGGGGGAAATGGAAAGGGGTTGTATGAGTCCAAAACCGGGATCCTGAGGCTCCTTGGAAGGTTTCGTAGCACGCCTAATCGCGGCGCCGCAAACTGTGATCATTTTCGTTGTGTCTTCGCCCCAGAGAGGCGCAGTGTCCGAACACCAGCTCCAGTTCTGACTTTTTTCGACATAAGGTGTGCCACAGCAATGCTTAATACGAGGGCACAAATTTTGTTTTGAACCGGGATTCCAGGGCAGGTGCAAATGCTTTGCAAAAATTGGGTCCAAAATTTGGCCCGAGAGGAGCCGGGAAACCACCCAGAATGATGCCGTGATGTCTGTCGCAACGTCAGTTTTAAGAGTTAAGCCGTTTTGTGAGCTGGGGACGGACACCCACGCTGCGGGAGAAGAGCGAGAAAAATGAACGCCGCTTGGCGCGCAGGCCGGTCGGGGAGGTTTTTTGAACTGATTTGTTGAGCAGTTTGAGGTTGAAAAGACCGGTATTAGTAACGTACAGTGTGTTGCCCCGGGGAGAAATCTTAGTTAAGTGTTTGGGCCGAATCTTGCCTCTCGTGTAGGGGGTCGTATGGGGGGTCGGGGGGGGAGAGATTCCGAGTCATTTTTGGTGAAAATGAGCTTGTACTCAAGGCGTACGCTCCGTTTTCGGCCTCAGAGAAAATACGTGTGGTCTACATGTGGGCGCTTAAGGTTCGAGGAGGAAACCCCCTATGTGCGGCGGCAAAAAAATAGCCTCACTACTGGACTTGGTGACCTGGCTGTGCGGCCTTGGCGACTTGTGAGCCTGGACTCCCCTGCATGTGGACCAACCTGTGGCAAGCACATGACATGTGGGAAGGAATACATCAGAATCCACATGTGGTACCTGTGGATCCACACGTGGAAGCACACATGGGGGAAAAAAATCCAGTAGTAGTAGTAGTATGTGTCGTCTGCCGAAGCAGCCGGAGACAGCAGGCGCAGGGAGCAGGTCTTGCTTTACTTTTCTCTTCTTCATGGAGACCCGCCCCCGGCATCCCGACTGTCCAATGACTGTCGAGAAAGTTTGCGCCTATTGTGATGAGGTGGTTGACCAGGCCCCCACGAAGCCTTGTACACATCACGGCTACAACACGAGGATGCAGCCCTGCTTAGGTGTGCACTCAACCATCAGGCCATTGGCTGCTAAGCACCCCCCGACCGGTCGATTTGCCACTTTTGTGGCCCTCTATTCGCCGAGCGGTGCTGTCAGCACTTGTTCCGCGTCGCATCAAGTACATGATGCTGGCGGTTGGGGGATCGGCGACCGCGACTCAATTAAGGTGCGGTCAACAGTGTCGCCACGTGAAGGCCCCCCCCATGACACTCTGAAGAAAATCCAAAAACGGAAATCCACACGTTCGACACGTGGAGCGTAAGCCCTGCTTGTTCTTGTAGAGTATGCGGTGCGAGCACGTAAATAGTATCCTTGGATCATTGAAACTGAAGCTGGCTCAACACCGAGGACGGATACTCGCCGAAGAAGGGTGTTCGGTGCAACGTGCCCCCGACTCGGCAGAGTCAGTGTCGTGAGGGTTGGTTGTCACCACCGCCGCCATCCCCTCGTCGCAGCGAGTTGGGTGGCAGCTCGGTGGGAACACGTCAGCTCCCATCGCTTTTCTTTCTTTTTTTTTTTTTTTTGCGCCGCCGGCGATCCTGTGGCTTGGTTTACTTTTGGACGAAGAGCAAGAAACAATGCAAGTGGGGGCCAGGAGGGGCCGGTGATTTTGAGTCTTGACCGTAGGTTGGGTGTGTTGCGCAACCGCCTGGTCCCGTGAGGGGTTTTCGAGGTGAAACGTGTTGCTGGAAACGCCGGGTCTAGTGGTGTCTCGACGTTCGGCAAATTGATTATAAATGGGGAGTGGGTGATTTTGAGTCTCCGGTTCGACCGTAGGTGGGGTGTGTTGCACAACCGACTGGTCCCGTGAGGGGTTTTCGAGGTGAAACGTGTCGCGCGAAACGCCGGGTCTAGTAGTGTCTCGACGTTCGGCAAATAGATTATGAAGGGGAGCGGGCCGGTGATTTTGAGTCTCCGGTTCGACCGTAGGTTGGGCGTGTTTGCGCAACCAACTGGTCCCGTGAGGGTTTTTCGAGGTGCTGCGCAACCGACTGGTCCCGTGAGGGTTTTTCGAGGTGCAACGTGTCGCTGGGAACGCCGGGTCTGGTGGTGTCTCGGCGTTCGGCAAATTGGTTACAAAAAAGGAGCTTTGTTGAAGAAAATGCGTGGTTTTGCGTAGACGAGAATTCTGCCCACCCGACGAGGCTGTTATGTGGGAGGAAGTGAAAATTCGGGATGTTTTTTTAGACTGTTTCTGTTTTTTAGAGTGAAAGAAAAAGTCGCTTGAGACTCCGGGTGACCTTCGTCGTTATGGGAGGATATCCTTTGTGCTCTGAGTGCCGTAAGAGTGGTGGTTACACGAGGTAAGAGGATCGGTGGGTACCTTAGTTGTTGGTCGGTGGTGGTTTCGGCCATTGTCCTTTTTAGCGCATCTTCGGAAGGATACGAATCGGATTTCCTCTCGAGTGAAAGTGATAGGGTGTGATCAACTATAGTTTCCTGCGGAGACTCAGTGGCAACAGTAGAGTTCGCTTCGGGATGCTTCTCAACAGAAAGATTTCGTGTATGATTCTCAACTCTACAAGATTCGTGTTTTCTAGACGGTTTCGAGTTTGAAGGTTCCGGTGTTTTTATGCTCCGGTCGACAGTTTCTCTCAGGATCATCAGGTTCTCAAACGCACAACCTCTTCATCAATGTTTCACTGTCGTGTTTTCAATCTAAAAATATGATTCCTCTACCAAGATTCGTGTAGAACGCAACTTTTGTCTTTTCCTCAAGGGTGATTTCGTGGCCAGTATTCGCATTTTCTCTCAAGAACTACGAACTCTTGACCCTCTCAAGGAATGTGATTTGTATACCCAGAGTGGTACCCCCCGAAAACCCGTATTGCGTAGTTCCTGCGCAGTTCACGCGTAGTTCGTGCAGGGTTTGTGAAACGGCGGGGCTATCTTTGTAAGTGTACTGGACTTTTTCGCCGCTGTGGCAAGTTTCGACGGTGGTACTGCACGGCTACTTTAGCGTCGCCGATGTGTGTGTATAGCAATACGAGTGTCACGTGGAGTATAACAATGTAGCCTACCCCGCATTGCGTAGTTCCTGCGCAGTTCACGCGTAGTTCGTGCAGGGTTTGTGAAACGGCGGGGCTATCTTTGTAAGTGTACTGGACTTTTTCGCCGCTGTGGCAAGTTTCGACGGTGGTACTGCACGGCTACTTTAGCGTCGCCGATGTGTGTGTATAGCAATACGAGTGTCACGTGGAGTATAACAATGTAGCCTACCCCGCATTGCGTAGTTCCTGCGTGAGTTCTCGCATACGATGTTCCTTCGGATTTCGGGGTACCACAGAGCAATTCTTTATCTTTTTTTCCCCGCCCAATTCGAGGAGTTGATGGGATTGTAGAGCGGGCGCGGGCTTTTCAGCGTTTTGCGCGTTTCTCGGGCTGATTTTCTTCTTTTTTTTTTTTTTTTTGTTTTTGTGTTGTGTTGTCGGAAGCCGTTTTGAAGGCTCCGAAAGGTTCGAGCAGAGGAAAAGAGATTGATTTTCTTCTTTTCTTATTTTCATCACGTATTCCATCCAGGGTGTTAGCTTCGACCTGCCGGCAGGCTTGCAAAATTTGGACCACTGGGTACGTACCGACTTTCGCAACTTGATCAGCAGAGCAGCTATCTACGTATGCACCGTGGACGCCTACGGGAGAGGGGGGTATTTTGTTGATGTGTGATGATAGAGAAGTTCAGGTGAACGCGGCATGCTTCGTACTGTATTGTGTGTGTCTCTGTGTGTGTGTGTGCGTTGGAATCCCTTCTGTTTCTTCGCAGAGGGAGTACAAAAAGGGCGCAAACGGCGGGGCCTGCGTTCGTCAGGTTTACCCCTCCAACCTCGCTTTTGGCGAGTGGGTATGAGGAGTTCGCTCAGAACCGTAAGGATTCCAACTTGACGCGCCGAAGGCGCTCAAGCAAGCTTGCTAGGTGTGTGTGTGTGTTGCGGACCCGTTTTAACGTGGTGCCTCCCTTCACGAAAGTACGACCACGCTCATTTTTGGCTAGGTAACGGCCGATGCACCCCCGGGCTGGGAGTGGGGGCTCTGTTCGCTCTTCTGTTTGCATGGTGCTTGCTAGGTGTGTGTGTGTGTGTGTGTGTGTGTGTGTGTGTGTGTGTGTGTGTGTGTGTGTGTGTGTGTGTGTGTGTGTGTGTGTGTGTGTGTGTGTGTGTGTGTGTGTGTGTGTGTGTGTGTGTGTGTGTGTGTGTGTGTGTGTGTGTGTGTGTGTGTGTGTGTGTGTGTGTGTGTGTGTGTGTGTGTGTGTGTGTGTGTGTGTGTGTGTGTGTGTGTGTGTGTGTGTGTGTGTGTGTGTGTGTGTGTGTGTGTGTGTGTGTGTGTGTGTGTGTGTGTGTGTGTGTGTTACGACCCGTTTTAACGTGGTGCCTCCCTTCACGTACGGCCACGCTGGGTGTGTGTGTGTGTGTGCTAGAATTCATGTATGGGTAACCCCTGTCGCGGAGTATGGCCCGTGTGTGTGTGCGTGTGGAGTGCTGGCGGCAGGGGAGGGATTGCAAGAACGGGCTTGGAATAGTTCTGTGCTCAACACCGCACGGGCCCCGCCTCCGCCGTGTTTCGGTCCTTAAAGCCACGAGTTAAGCGGCGGGCGGGTACAAAACAGGTGACTGTGCAGAAAATGAATCGTCTCGTCGTTTCTCTAGTACGCACCGAAAAGTGTCCACAAAAGTTGCGATCGAAACGGCTACCAAACAGGAAACCAAACAGAAGACGAAAACGAAAAACAAAAAAGGGATGATCCATGAGCGAGAACGGACGCATAGTAGTCGTGGTGGTTGTCGAACTGCCGAAGCCGGCCGCGGACAGAGGGCATGGGGCAGGTTTTGCTTCGTTTTGTGTTTCCGACGATCCCGAGGGACGATCAGTTGGTGTCTTGCGACCTTCGTTTGTTTGGGGGGGGGGGGGGGGAGTTGTGTTTCCGACGATCCCGTTTATCCCCATTTTTTCTTGTACTGAGGGACTCTTCTGCCAGGGGGACCTGCCCCCAGGCAATCCCCACACCCGGAAGGTTTGTGCTCTGTAGTGACGACGGGCCATCTACGGCTACAGCAACGAGGATGCAGCCTTGTGTTTGGTGTGCATGCTGCCCGCCAGAGGATCAGAGGATCCCAGATCGACTCACCTCGCACAGCTGCCACCCACACGGTATACTCCATTCCCGGGTGGAGGAGTTGAGTGCACCGCAAATCCATTGCGAAACAGCAAATCCAGTGTGACACTCCAGTGCAGAAACTTGTTCAGTGCAACTTTTGTGAAATCCAGTTTTCAGTGTCTTCTGCTTCGCGTATTCGTGTGCTCATTTTCTTGTACACGAGGTCCGCATGCCGCGAAACAGAGGTGCCGGGGTGCTGGTCACGAGTCAATGAGACAAAGGTTGAGCAGTTAAGTAGTGCGACATGCAGTGCGCCATCGGCGGACCCGGGTGTGCCATTCCAAAACAAGCGTCTCGACTCGGCGCAACACTCGAGCATGGGGGAGGTCCAACAATAGAAACGACAATACGGCATTTTCGGGGAGCATCTTCTCATTTTTCCCCCGCGGAAGCTTCGAAATTGAAAGGAACTGACGAAGTTGGAACCACTCTCTTTTCCGAGAAGTTCCGTAGTAAGACGACACAGGGTGCGATCATTGGATTAATTTTCTTTTTTAGAGTTAAAGTTCGCTTGAAATACCGGGGTTTTAGGGTCTCCGTGTGACCGTTCATGAATGGGTTCTCTTAGAGCAAGAAAGGGCTTTATGGTTACGGTTTTTTAGAGTTAAAGTTCGCTTGAATTTTTTCTGGGAACCTTCGAAATCAAAGATTTGCAAAGAAACGGCGCTACATAAAACGGCAAACAGTGATTTTGGGAGAATCTTTTGTTTTTTTTTTTCCAGAAAGTAAAAATTAACTATTTTTTACCGGGAAACAAGAGTGCTTTTTTCCCCCAAGGGCGTTTTCGCCCGAGGGCGTCAGCCCGAGGGCGAAAACAGCCCGAGGGGGAAAAGTTGGCCCGAAAAAATGTTTTCCCCGAGGGGAAAACATTTTTTGAGGGCCAACACACTCTTTTTCCCGGTAAAACGATTTTTTTCCGGGTGTGTACGTTTTTTTCCCGACCACAGCGCAAAGCAAGAAATGTGAAAACGGGTTTTTGCCTAGAGGCTTTTCGTGTTATTCTGCAGATGCTTTGGGCTATCTTTGTGTCTATGCTTTCAGTTGTCTTCTTAACCATGGTTAAGTGCGCAAATGGTGTCAGCCGAAGCTGGTAAAGCTTCGGCGCCGCCCACGTTATGTTTGTTTAGCATTGAGTTCTTTTAAGTACATGAACCACATGGACTAGCATGCACTATGTTTAGCAGCGGCTGCCAAACATCCCGTGACACCGCGCGAGGTGGTAGAACGCTCGTTTATTTTCTTTTCGATTGCTTTTGATGGGGCATGCAGGCCTGAAATGCAAGAATGGAAAGGAGACGGGGGAAAAAAAGGGGAAAAGGTTTGTGCCCTCGTAGCTCGCCGGGCCAGCGCTCCAGATAGGACTGGGCTAGGTACTTTGGTGGCATGCGGGGTTTTTTGCACAGGTGCGCTCGTGGATTTCGACACCCCGTGCGTTGGCGAAAGATCCGCCGCTCAGTTTTTCGGTTGCCCCACAGTGGGAACATTCCAGTGGCTGAGCGTTACCTTGAGATGTCTTATCAACATCCTGGTCGGACCGTGTCTTCTTCGTGTCCGGTTTCCCGCTTGGTGACTGGCTGGCTGTTGGACTGGCTGTTGGCATGCGTGGGCGTTTTCTGCGAGGTGGCGACTCGGGTTGCGACTGCGATAGGCCTTCAAGTACTTCGTTGAAGAAGCTTGACCCGTCCCCAGTGGGATTGGGAACGGGACCCATGTTCGACGACCGGGTGATAAACCGAGTTTTTGTGTCATCGTTCATGTTGCCCTGGACTGGTATGAAATGCCATTGGGCAATGTGGCCAAGCAATTGGCGGTTAGAGCCGTTTCCTACTTCGCTGTACTTGTAATCACCCGCTTCCGTGATCTGGAAGATACAGAGTTGGGTGTCTCGCAGGCGGGAGAAGCCTTCAAGGGCGAAGTGGAAAGAAGTGCGTAGTTTTGTTTTATTCTTTTACTTGTTAGTTGTCGACAACTTTTTTTGTATTGAGGTGTCATTCAGATGTAAATCCAAAGCCGCCCACGTCAAATTTTGTTAAGCAGCGGCTGCCAAAACTTGCCGTGACACCTATGATCAAAGTAAAGGAGGAAAGGAGAAAATGTTTCTAAAAGAAAAGGGGCAGGTTGTATTTTTGGACCCTCGTAGCTCGCTGAAGAAATGTCACCAGATCTAAGCATGTGTGCAGGCAAATAATGACTAATGTGGGGATGTGGAAGTCTATGGGCACACATACACACGCCCACATACACGCACACACCATGACTACAAGTGCTGTGCACTCGTCTCTGCTACTGCAGGGCGAGCGCGTTCCTTTTCACCACGACTCATGCTTGATGACACAGAATTGGATGAGATACTCTTGCTATGGCGCTCTGTCAATAGATTTTCGTGGGTGCTGTCACTTTTGGACATCCGTTGCCTGCAGGTTGCCTTTAGGAAAGTCCGAAAGATGGCGCTTTGTTTCCGGGAAAAAAAGTACAACCCCTGCTGCAGGACAGGAGTATTTCACCAAAAATCATGCTTGATGACGCAGAGCAGGACGAGCAGCTCTTGGCATGGCGCTCTGTCGGCAGTTTTTCGTGGTTTCCATCGTTTCTGGACACCTATTGGCTGTAATTTTCCTTTAACAATATCCGGGAAATCGTGCTTTTTTGCCGGGAAAAAAAAGTACAAAAATGTACTTTTTCCCCGGAAAGCATTTTTTACCATCCCGGGAACTATGGACCGTTACATGGGGAGGAGAAAAAAAAAAAGTACACACCCGGAAAAAAAAGGCTTTTTCAACTTCAGGACAAGCGGGGCCGTCTAACAGTTCTAGGGGACTAGCTTCATCCCCCTCCCCTCCGTTGTACGCTTTATGTCTATTCTCCTCAAGTATTTCTTGCAAATGGTGGTGACATCATCGGCGACACCGTTCATGAAGACATCGTCAAGCGTGTTCCCCACGTGACAATTTTGGAATACCCAGTACAAGGCCGCTTTGCTGATAGAATGCTTGAAGTGTACAGTTGAGAGGGGCTCGAAACTCTTTTGGATGAGGAAGTTAGAGAGCCCGCTGGCGAACAGCGCAGCAAGCTATTGGCAACGGCAACGACATTCCCCTCACCGCAGCCTCAGCGGAGCGCATCTACTCCAAAAAATCTGATATGCGACAGATTGCGAAAGTTGGACGACCTCGCGACGATGGTGGGGTGCCAGGTTCCCTTTTGACACCCTCTGTAATCGTCCGTGGATTGCTGCTTTGACGCAAGCAGAGAGCCGAGGCAGGTAGAAAGATCGCGCCGAAGGTGGCGGCTTCGACACAGCCGGGCTCCGCGGGCCCCGTGCCGTACTCCTATACCCAGCTTTTACGAGCGATTTGCACGTCAACACCGCAACGGACCTCCACCAGAGTGCCGCTGTCGAACCCTTTCTTGAGTCCGCGCTTCCGCCAGTTGAAGACTCCCCCCCACGGTTTGTGTGATTCACCCGGCTGCGGGTATGGAGAGCGGGGGAAAACAATCTGATTTGTTAGCGCTATTTGTGGATTAGAAGGTCGGTATTTTCAAGTCTCCGGTTGACCGTAGAGGCTTGGGTACGGAGGGGGTTGAGAAAAGTGAGGGTGCCGCTCGTTTCGGGTGATGTGTCACCCCGTTGTGAAGCCTTGTAAGTCCCCTAACGCTTTTAGGGGGTGTTTGGGATTGGGTAGGGTGCTGTTCTTCGCTTACACCGTGTGTTGTTTTCTCACTCAGGTTTTGACCTGTTGTGTTTGTGTGAATTGTCGTGTAGGGGTAGACCCGCATAACCTCACGTCCGTTCAACACGTGGTTCGGTAGTTTCAGCTCTTGGGATCCCTTCAATTCTTCGTCAGCATCGTCGAGCATTTCCTTTCAAGCTGGCGCTTATGGAAAAGGCATGCTTTGTGTCACTTTCCGGTGGTCTCTCTTTTGCAGGTTCCGGCCGGGGAAGCGACGGTTTTCTTTCGATTTATTTTTTGTTTTTTTTTCTCTCATTCATGCTTTTCGCAGATCTACCGGGAAGAGGGGCGTGCGGGCGGGGCGCCAGCGGAACGCATGTCGTACATGGGTTCATATTAGAGTTAAGGTTACTAGTGAAGGGTGAAATGTTCACTAACCTCAAAATTTGTTTGTGCGTACGTGTGTAAACCCTGTTTTGAGTGATTTAACACAGCACGCTGCCATCTGACACTTTTTGATATGGACAAAAGTTTATTAGAGTTAAAGCTATTTGTGAAGGGTGAAATGTTCACTAAGCCTCAACATCAGCAAAAAAAAAAAAAAAAAAAAAAAACTTCACTAATTGACCGCTCACAAATCATAAAAAATGCTTTCGTGCTAATCGGGGTGGCGTTCCCACTCCTTTGCCAGTTTCTTGTCAGTACAACGCACCAACTGGTTGTGAAGGATTCCAGGGCTTGCCCCGCAGTCCGGCCGGTTTTGATTAGTGAACGGTCAAATGCTTATTCTGAGCAAAAAACTTCACTAATATTCGACCGCTCACATAATAAAACCCTTCACTATTAAAGCCCTTCACTAATACCACCCCATTTACGGTATGTTTGATGCCCTGGCACCAGCAGTGAATATCCTTATCTTCAAAGGGTTTCCAAAAACCTTTAAGATTTGGTTCGTTGTGTGTTGGTGCGCTGAGTGCAAAAGGAGAGGCTGAGAGCAGTCGCTCCTGCAGAGAGCTTGGCGTTCACACAGAGGGTGGGCCCCCACTGTCGTTGTCTACCAGGGCCCGAGAAAATCCCCGGGATGGGTTCTTGAGGCATACGGTAGCACCACCCCGTGCTGCAGGACGCCGTCCGTCAGATATACTCTGGGCACCAGACGTGCTCAGGTTGTAATCCGTCGATACCAACTCGAACACTTCCCGCAAGGTCGCCTGCGCAGCCGCAGGGAACCCGAAGTCGTTGTTCGAGTCGAGTTTGCGCCGACTGCTAAGAGAACAGTGTGGCAATATCAGACACCCCCTCCCCTGTAAAGCTATGTTGGCAAGTAAACGAGTTTCCATCCGTTTTTTTTCCAAAGCATGGAAACGGAAACGGAAACGGCTCCTTGGTTTTGCAGGCTCTAGAAACCACGTCAACACCAGGGAATACTACACGGTGAGGTCCAGCCTCAGAAGTTGGAGTTAAAGAGGGTGCCCGAGTCACACCCGGAAAGCAGGTGTGACACCCGCTATTTAAATTCCATGGCTGCAAGTCCCCCCTGTGGGTTCAACACGGCGGAGTCCAGCCGTCAGAAGCTGGACTAACGGCTGGAGTAAACGAGCGCGTGTCACGCCCGCACTTTGGGGTGCGCATTTACACGCGTTTTGGTTGGAGCACACCCGCGTCTCAGGTGTGACTAGGGCACACCCTCTTTAACACCCGATTCTGAGGCTGGACCTCGCCGTGCATACGCCCGCTCAACAACATGCAGATATTGCACACCATTTCTCCTAAAGCCTCCTTGAAGCCGGCAGGCACCCGTGTATTGCTAGCGCTCGTAAGACCGATACGCCGTGTTCTGAAACAGCCTCCAGACAGCTTCTTCACTTGTTTTTTGGTATAGCATTCTTCTTTTTCTATCTAAACGGCGTCTCTCTGGGGAGAAAAAACGCGGGCTCTGTTTTGTGCGATCCCGATTGGGCGTACAGATTGGTGTCTTTCGACCTTTTGTGTGTTGGTGAAGTGCGGCTTTGTGCTTCTGGTGATCGGTGGGGTTCCCAAAAGAAATGCTTTGTTGTATCGCATCTTCGAGCTAAGACTTGATCTCGTGCATTAGCCAAGTGGCTCATTCTAGCGTTATTCTGTAAAAGTTCGCTTGAAGCTTTATGCGGGTACCTGGCTTGCTGGATCTGCTGTTCCAAGTGGGCTCGATGCGCTTGGCGAGTCTTTTTCTTTTTTTTTGCTGCCTTCTTTGAGGGGCTTTGCTCGCGTCGGGTGATTTCTCACTCCGTCGTGAGACCTTGTTGGGTGGCCCTAACGCGTAAAGGGTGGCGGGGGCGCACGATGCGGTTCGTATTGGGTGGTTGGGGGGTCACCCGACTCTCAACGGGCTGACTTGTCACTTGAGAGTCAGATTAGTTACCGTGCAAGACCACTAGAGCTGAGTGCGATGTCTCGTTTCATTCTGCGATTGACTCACTCTGGTCATTATTATTATGGCCTTTTGAATACCAGTCTCTTTCATTTGCCGGTCTTTGATCACATTCCATGCGGGGTTGACCGTCAGGAGAGGCAGCGATCCTTCCGTCCTCCTGGAGCCCTGGGGCTTCGAGGAGAGGAGGATCCCCTCCTGGAGCCCTGGGGCGTCGAGGAGAGGAGGATCCCCTCTCCTGGAGCCCTCGGGCTTCGAGGAGAGGAGGATCCCCTCTCTTGGAGCCCTGGGGCTTCGAGGAGAAGAGGATCCCCTCTCCTGGAGCCCTGGGGCTTCGAGGAGAGGAGGATCCCCTCTCCTACTCTGGGCACGACCCTTTTCCCTCACCTCTTCCTACGGGAGAGCCCGGAGGGGATTGCAAGAACGTGTTTGGAATGGATATGTGCCCAACACCGCATTGGTCCCGTCTGCGCCGTGTTTCGGTCCTTTAGGCCACGGACGCATAAGGGACCATCATCAGCGCGGAACCTGAGTGTCTGCAGACAGCGGTGTGAGTCTGGCTTGTCAGACGGCTGTTCGTAGCTCGTCACAGCCAGGACCACCCGTGCTACCAGAGCACAGGCGAATCCGTCATGGGGAGGGGGCCGGGAGCCTGTAGGGAGGGGAGAGAGCCGAGAAAGAAATTTCGATCAGCTCACCTCCGTGTGGCTTTATGCGGTTCGAAGATTGCCGTTTCGCATGCTTTCTTTTCATGGCGTCTGTTGTCGCTCACACGGCTCAGTTCCTCTTCTTCTGCAGGATTTCGGTATCGCTTCTTTCGTTCTGAGGGGGGCCAGTGTTTTTAGAGTGAATGTTCGCTTAAACTTTTTTGTCAATAGTCCCTTGACAATTTATGGCCAGAATCTTGCAGCGGAACTCGCCTGCTTTGGCAAGTTTCATGCAGTGCGCTGCCAACTACTAATTTTCAATACCAACATGCGATGTGAACACAAGAAAAAGACAGGCGCTTCGTTTTGTTTGTGCGTGCCGGTTGATCGTTTTCCCACGAAGAGGTGGTTGACCAGGCCCCTACGAAGCCTTATACACAACACGGCTACAACACGAGGATGCAGCCCTGCTAAGGTTGTGCACTCAGCCGTCAAGCCATTGGCTGCTAAGCACCCCCCGACCGGTCGATTTGCCACTTTTGTGGCCGGGCGGTGCTGTCAGCACTTGTCCGGCGTCGCATCAAGTACGTGATGCTGGCGGCTATTTTTGGGGCGAGCTATATTTGTGTTACCGTCGTTCACCGTATTTTTCGAGGTTATTCCCTTTGCAGTTTCCCCTTTTTCCTCCCCCAACGAGAGCAAAAAAGTGTGTCAAATCAGCCCGTGTGGGTGTTTGCTTGACTGGGTGACGTGATTTCAGTATCAGGCATTTGGGTATGTTTCTTTCTCGACCGGCGTAAGTACCGTTATAACTGCGAATCAACGGTTAGCCTACAATTCCTTTTGTGTTGCTTGTGCTTTAGAACTCCAGTTGACCGTAGTGAGCTAGAGTGGGGTGGATTGCAAGAACGTACTTGGAATGGGAATGTGCTCAACACCGCACTGGTCCTCTGCGTCGGTCCTTCAAGCTACGGACACATAAGGCGGACCATCATCAGCGCGGAACCTGAGTGTCTGCAGACAGGACAGCGGTGCGAGTCTGGTTAGTCAGGCGGCTGTTCGTAACTCGTCACAGCCAGGACCATCCGTCGTGCTGCTAGAGCACAGGCGAATCCGTCACGGGGAGAAGGCCCCTACGACCGTAAAAAAACTCAGGGCGCTCGCCCTGATTGTAGAGTGGGGTGGAGAGGAAGCTTTTTTTCTTTTCTTTTTGGAGCGGAAGTTCAATATTTTTGAACTAAATTCTTGTCCTTTCTTGTTTGGCAGATTTTACGATTGTTGTCAACTTGCGGTGTCCCCCCCCCCCCCGGGTGACGTTTTTTGCGTGGAGGGGGCCGGAGTGAAGGCCATTTTGGTTTCCTTTTTTGTTTGTAGGCTCTCACTCCGAAACGTAGGAAACGGGGATCACCCGATGAAGGTCCTGCGCGCAACCACAGCCTACTGTACTGTTAGTCCGTGAGGTCGGGTGCGGCTGATGAGTACGTTATTAATATGTGTCCATGCACGATAGCCCATTCATGCTCATTCACGGCCATCCGTGTTTGTAAGGTGTGCAAGTGACGTTTCCTATTTAGTAGTAGGTTCCGCTTGCCTTTAGCTTGCCTATATAGCTTGCCTATATAGCTTGCCTATTTGGCTTGCCTTTGGCTTGCCTTTGGCTTGCCTTTGGCTTGCCTTTGGCTTGCCTTTGGCTTGCCTTTGGCTTGCCTTTGGCTTGCCTTTGGCTTGCCTTTGGCTTGCCTTTGGCTTGCCTTTGGCTTGCCTTTGGCTTGCCTTTGGCTTGCCTTTGGCTTGCCTTTGGCTTGCCTTTGGCTTGCCTTTGGCTTGCCTTTGGCTTGCCTTTGGCTTGCCTTTGGCTTGCCTTTGGCTTGCCTTTGGCTTGCCTTTGGCTTGCCTTTGGCTTGCCTTTGGCTTGCCTTTGGCTTGCCTTTGGCTTGCCTTTGGCTTGCCTTTAGCTTGCCTTTAGCTTGCCTTTAGCTTGCCTTTAGCTTGCCTTTAGCTTGCCTTTAGCTTGCCTTTAGCTTGCCTTTAGCTTGCCTTTACCTTGCGCGCAGTAGTGGTAGTGTCCACTGACAGAGTGAGCCAATGCCTCTCATCCCACCTTTAAGACACGGCTGTTCCACGCATGCTCTTGACGGACGCTAGCGTCCGGCATTGTGCAATGCGTGCTACAGTCGTTGTGTGGTATTGACAAGGGGTTTCATCGGTCACTCGCTCTCGTCCACACAGTGAAGGCCAGCCTCAGAAGCTGGAGCCAAGCTGAGTTTAAAAAGCGGGTATGTCCCACCCGCTTTTCGGGTCTGCATCTACATGCGCTTTGGTTGCTGCACACCCACTTTTCGAATGTGACTCGGGCACACCCTCGTTCACTCCAGCTTCTGAGGCTAGGCTCCGCCGTCCCATCTCACCTCTACAACACGGCTGCGTCGCGCATGCTCTTGACACACGCTAGCGTCCGACGTCGTGCACGTGTGCCTCAGTCGTTGGGTGGTATTGACAAGGGGTTTCATCGGTCACTCGCTCTTGTCCACACAGTGAAGGCCAGCCTCAGAAGCTGGAGCCAAGCTGAGTTTAAAAAGCGGGTATGTCTCACCCGCTTTTCGGGTCTGCATCTACATGCGCTTTGATTGCTGCACACCCACTTTTCGAATGTGACTCTCGTTCACTCCAGCTTCTGAGGCTGGGCTCCGCCGTCCCATCTCACCTCTACAACACGATCGTGTGGAAGATCAAGGCTCGGCAGCTGCAGGACTAGCGGTGCTGCGACTTCCTGCGTGGCTGTCCATTTCCGCCAGGAGTTTGCCGGCGGGCCCACGTGCACGCGCGCAAGGAGCGCCGCAGCGACAGAGCCGTCGACGGCTTCGACGAGTGGCTCCGCGAACACGACACCAGCTCCGGGTCCGCAGACGACCTGGAGCCCGACCGCGGCTGCGTCGCGCATGCTCTTGACACACGCTAGCGTCCGACGTCGTGCACGTGTGCCTCAGTCGTTGGGTGGTATTGACAAGGGGTTGCATCGGACTCTCGGTGCTTGTCCACGCGGTAGTATGGTCGACGCCTCTCATCCCACCTTTAAAACACGGCTGAGTCGTGCTTGCCCTTCTTGACAGACGCTGATGAAGAAATTGGCCGGGCAGCAGTCTTCTGCGCAACACTGCTGCTTTGGTGTGTGTAGTGGGCACCTCGCCGCAGGTTATCCTTCAAAAGAAAGTGCTCGAGGGGTGGAAGAGAAACAACGCGACTACAAAGTGGGTCTTTTCTGTTGTAAAGAACCACTAACCTGTGTTTCGTGTGGGCTTCAGCACAGGGCCCTCCTTCGAGATTTCGCTACTGGCAGCCTCCTCAAGGATTTCCTGCATAGCAGGTGCTTATACAAAAAAAAAAAAAGAAACCAGGAAGGATAGGAACTGAACCGACTGATAGGTGGGAGAAAAAGGCAGAAGAGGCGATGGCCGCGTGCCAGATTCTTCTCCTTCCTTTGCTTTTTGTTTGTCTTGCTTGCATTTCGCGGTGACCTTCTGCACGACACGGCTACAACAGGTGGATGCAGCCCTGCTTTGGTATGTAGTCAGCACCGCCGAGTTGTTTTCAAAAAAAAAAAAGAACCTGAACTGACTGATAGGTGGGTGTGAAAGAGGGAGAAAGAGAAGAAGAGACGGTGGCTGCGTGCCAGATTCTTCTACCCTTCCTTTTTGTTTTGGAGGATTTTGAGTGCGTGTTGGGGAGTTTTTGCGTGCGTGTTTTTTTTTTTCTCTTTGTTGTTGCCAGGGGTGTTTCCAGGATCCAGGGGTTTGACCGAGAAAAAAAAAGGGGAAGAAAGGTTGTCAGTTTAAGAGCGGTTAAAGGGCAGACTTCCCTTTCAAGAAAAGAGTAGTTAAATCGCAGCTCTTGCTGCCATCAGGGGGAGTGCAGACGCTCAGTCTGACCCCCTCCCCAGTCAATCAACGACATCCGCGACGCATTCGTCTCTCGTCTTGAGCAGCACAGCTATTTTTGAAGTTCTTTGTTTGTGCGTGCCGGTTCGTTTTCTCACTTGCATGGTACCCCCGACACCTCGTATTGCGTAGTTTCTGCGTAGTTCGTACGTAGTTCGTGCGAGGTTTGTGAAAGGGCGAGGGATACATTTTATAAGTGTGCTGAAGTATTTCGCCGCAGTGACCAAGTTGTATGAGCCCTGTCAGGACCGCTAGACACTCAGTTAGCCGCCCAGCTGCATCAACCGCAGCCAGTTCTACAGTTCATGGCACCGCTTCAGACCTTCAGACCCCCCTAGGGCCTAGGAGGAGGGAGAGGTTGCATGGCCACGCCTTCCGGTAAGAGTCTGAGGGCGGGTAGGTACACGGTGAAGTCCATCCCCGAAGCTGGAGCTAAAAAGGGTGTGCTCCACCCAGAACGCGTGTAAACATTACACCCGAAAAAGCGGTCGGAGGTCACCCACTTCTAAGTGCAGAGCCTAGAATCGTAGCCCCACCCCGTATTGCGTAGTTCCTGCAGTAGTTTGTGCGGAGTTCTTGCGTACTTCGTTACTTCGGTTTTCGGGGGTACCATTGCATTTACCATGCGTCATTTTCAGGTGAGGGATTCTGATCAACCCCAAACATGTTGTCTACGTCTTTTTAGCCTAGCACGAAACATTGAAGGGCAACCACCACCCACAAGATTGTTTGTACGCAACACTTTACTTTAACTCTAAAAAGAGTAGTTGAGCCGAAGCCAGAACAGGTAGGAAAAAAGGAGGATGTCCACAAGGGCGTCTCTTTTGGCTGGTGGCTAATCTCGAGCCGCCGAACATTCACTCTTTGAGTGAATGTTCGCTTGGCACGCCGGGGTTTTGACAGCCAACAGGTGACTCTCGGCGAACTTGATTATCGTTTATACTCACAACGCGTCGTTTAAGGTGCTGCACCACACGCGGTGAGAGCTATGTTGTTAGTTCCGGCTGCGGTTTCGGTCATTACGCTCAGTAGGCCCTCTGTGTCGTAGCTAGCAAGCGACGGTCTGTCTTCTTACGACATTATGAACTAATCTTTTTATGGTTGAAGCAGCGTACTCTGTAGCACATTTGCACGCGCGAAACGTGCCTGGAACATCTGGTGGTATGAACTCAATGTCGCACCGTGTCCTACATCGTGTCTCGGCCCGCAAAGCTACGGACACGTGATACGGACAATCATCAGCGCGGAACCTTGTCACAAAGGTGATGATAACGGGGGGAGGCGGAGGAAAAACTTAGTACGGCGCTTTTCTTTTGTTTGCGCACTAGCGTTTGGTACCAGGGAAAGCCTGCTGCACGGGAGCCAAGCTTCACGTGTTCGGCGGTACTGCAGAGCCACGGGCCTACGGGTCAAGTGGCTACCGATTTCCCAAACTAAAGCATCAAGCCTTGCAAGCTGTGGTTGACCGTCACGTTCCTGGACCCGGAGCGGCGTTTTTCTTTCTTCTTTCTCGTGCGCACTAGAGGAACGCATCTGCTTTGGGAAGTTCCATGGAAGTGCGCTGCCAACTGCTCATGCGTCGCATTTCGTGTTTTCCGACGATCCCGAATGGGCGTTCAGATCGGTGTCTTTCGCGTTTGTGAAGGTCCAGCTTAGTGTGTGCTTGTGTTGATCGGTGGGGGGTCCCAAAAGAAAAGCTTTTTTTTTTTTCCCGACGACAACTAGTGTCAGACTAGCCTCAGTTTTTTTTTTTTTTTTTGAGGTTTGAAAAAGTAGTACCGACAATGCGTTGTTAACACAAACGAACGTTGGATTGTGTCGCCGTCTGTACTTGGTTATCATCAAACCAAAGAGAAACAAGGAACGAAGGGAGTAAATTTTGGTTTAATGATTGGTAACGACACTGCCTCCCATGCACGCTCAGCCATCAGGGCTTCTTCAAAAAGAAGAAGGGGGGGACTACGAATAACAAAAGAAGGGAGTGCGAAACTCCGTAAGTGAGGAAGGACCCCGTCAAGGGCTGGGCCCTGATTTTTTTTTTTTTTTTTTCGTGTTTGCGCTTCCGACGACCTCTTTGTTCTTCTTTAGAGTGAACGTCTTTCTTGTGTCTTCGGCGATATTCTTTAGTTTTGAACTGCGAGCGTCTTCTTTATTACCTGGTAATCTGGACCTAGTTTGGAAATATCAGCAGCCAGTCCCTGCCCACCTGCTTCCAAGCCTTCCACAATCGCGGTGCAGAGTACCAAACAGCTGTGAGTAAGACTAACATGTGGCAACTACGCACATCTGTTTGGTACTCTTAGCCGCAGTTGTGGCCTCCCCAGCAGGTGGACGGGGGACTGGCTGATGATATTTCCAGACCAGGTTCAGATCACCATGAAATAAAAAAGAGTCTTAGACTCCTTCGCCGCGGTGGCGTACGCACGTCCTGTTGATTCTGTCGGCCCGCAATACACGCACATTGGAGCTTATCAGAAGGGTCCGTCGGATAGGGGATCGTCGGTCTGTTGAGGTGTAAACACAACCTTTGAATCCATTGTCGTTTAATTCTCCCTTCGTCGGTTGAAGGGAGAGGCAACTCTTCGTCGTGAAAGTCCAAGCGGAAGGCAACCTTGTGGGCAGATTGGAGTTTCTTTTTTTGTTTGTAAGCGTTTTGGCCGTAAAGGCTATGGAGGGGTGTTTACGGAGGGATATTGCCCGTCGGGTGAGTTGTCACTCCGCCATGAAACAGTATTTGGGTGACCCCTACCACGTTTGGGGGGTGATGTTCGGGATTGGGTGAGGGGTGGTGGTCGTTGAGCTTCAGCGTGAAAGGTCGAGTGCTTCCCCGCTGAAACCCCGATCCTGACTATGTTTACCGGGATGATTTCGGTGGTACAACAAGCACGCTCTCGAAGGGACAAAAAGGGGGGGAAATCTTAGTTAGTAGGGGGGGGGGGGGGGGGGGGGGTATTTGTTTAGGGGGTGGTGGCTGAAATTGTAGTTTGCTGCGGCAAGTCTTGTACCTACCCCTCCCCGTGTTAGTGTCGCCTACCTAAAGGCACTTTTTCCTAAAAGGCGACACTAACACGGGAAGCCGTTGGTGAGGATGAGACATTCTTCATGCAAATACAGGGAACCCTATTGAGAACCGTCTTCCCGTGTTAGTGTCGCCTCGCGTTTTCAGGCAAAAAGTCGACACTGACAAGGGCTAAACGGAGGCGACACTAACACGAGGGGGTAGGTAGCTAGCTTTGAGGTCAAATTAGGTTTCTATTGTGAGCTGCAGAAGTATGCTGCAGGGTGGGAAAAGAGGTTTGTTCGTTGTAAAGACCGCGCGGTGCTTGCACCACTGGAGGCCGTGATTTAAAAATGTGGGTTTGTTGTAGGATGTTCACGAAGAGGGGCTGGTGTTTTGGGGGGGGTTCGAGGCTCGTGCCGCCAACGTGTCAAACAGTAGTGCAAATTTGTTGCATTAGTGTGATTGTCAGGCCTTCGACTACGCACTATGCACACTCCGTGTCCACGTCACAGCAGATGGTCACAACAGTATAAAGGCCCGAACTAAACCCTCCTGACTTTCTTCTACAACGCTTGTGCGTTGATTCTCGAGTGGGCACACATTCTGCAGCACCTAGTTGAGCCTGACAGGCACAAAACTACTCGACGTAGCTGCGCCGACTCCAAATGGAAGAGAGGCAACCCCAATGCAAACACAATCTGATTTGTTGTTCGCTTACACCACCGTGTGTTGTTTTCTCACTCAGGACGTTGCCCTGTTGTGTTCGTGTGTCTTGTCGTGTAGGGATAGACCCGCATGCCCTCGCGTCCGTTCAACACGTGGTACAGCACTTGGGATTCCTCGGTTCTTTGTCTGGCAGCTTCGTCGAGCATTTCCTTCCAAGCTGGCGCGCCTATGTAAAAACTACGTATGGCCCTTTTTTTTTTGTTTGTGCGCACTCGCGGAACTCACCTGCTTTGGTAAGGTTCGTGCAGTACGCTGCTAAGAAAATGTTGTCGAATAGACTTTTGAGTGCAGAATGGCAACATTCGCCATCTGGACAATTTCACTCTCGGGCCCGCTGACGGGGGCAGGCGACACAAACAGCGGAATAACAAGGATGCCGAAGGCAGTCAAGAAGGACGGGTAGAGGCGGGAGTGAAACAATTTGAAGCTCACCGCTCGACTGGCTTGTGGCGGCGGCGCTTCAACGCGGGGGGGTACGACCGCAGGGCAGTGGCGACTGTGAGACTTCCTTGGAGCTGTGTAGATATGCAGCGACAGCTCGTCGAGCATTTCCTTCCAAGCTGGCGCTTGTTCAAAAAACAGACACTCCTTTCATCTCTCGTCTCGGATCGTTGGAATTGGACATTTTAGGGAGGGTAAGAAGAATTGCGTAGTTTTGGTTTCTTGAAAGATTGTGGGAATCATCGCCGGGGGGAAGTTCTTAGTTTTAATGGTTAGGCAGAACACTGCCCCTCATGCATGATTGGTGCTAACGTCAAGCCTCAGAAAAAAGGGTAGAGGGGTCGCTCTCTGAGCGTGCCGATATCGGTTGATCGGCACTCTTTTTTTGTTCTTCGCCGTTGTTCTCCACGCTGGGGTTTGCATGTGTCTCCTTTTTTCCCCCAAAGAAGCAAGTATATCAGACAAGCGCACCTGAAAGCGGATGATCCTTGTTTTGGCGGTTTTGTTTTCCTACCGACGGGAGTTGTTTGGGTTCGCCTTTTCCTTTTCATGGCATGGCAGCAGGGGAAAAAAGGGAGGGGTAAAACCAACCTGTCTCACGACGGTCTAAACCCAGCTCACGTTCCCTGTTAGTGCGTGAACAATCCAACCCTTAGACAATTCTGCTTGTCTAGGTTAGGAAGAGCCGACATCGAAGGATCAAAAAGCAACGTCGCTATGAACGCTTGGCTGCCACAAGCCACTTATCCCTGTGGTAAAATTTTCTGTCCCCTGAGACACGAAGCCGAAACGTCCTTTTGGCTCGTTGGCAACCTGGTCGAATCCTAGTCGTGTCGAGCTCGTAACGCAGGGTCTAACGGCGGGTTGACCCTTGCCATGCACGGTGGAGACAAGCCTCAGAAGCTGGAGTTAAAAGGGGGGGGTGCCGAGGTTTTTTTTTCGTAGACGAATGAGTTCGCTTGAAAAATCCGGTATTTCCAAGTCAGCAACTTTTTCCTTCTTCTTGGGCTGCTGTCGCACCTGGCGCCTTTCTTTTTCTCCTGACCGCGCGCGTTATGCACACGTTATTTCTTTGAATTTTTTCAACCTTGTCGGGTACCAGGGAAAGCCTGCTACACGGGAGCCAAGCTTCACGTGTTCGGCGGTATTGCAGAGCCACGGGGCTACGGGTCAAGTGGCTAACGATTTCCCAAACTAAAGCATCAAGGCGTGGCGCACCTTGGGGCTTGGCGCTTGCGCTGAACACAAGCTCGTCGAGACGGTCAGCCGCAGGGCAGAGCGGACGGGGTTGTGGCACTGTGCTGCCTCCGACTCAAGCTTTGCAAGCTGTGGTTGACCGTCACGTTCCTGGACCAGGAGCGGCCTTTTTCTTTTTCTTTTTCTTTTTCTTGTTTCTTTTTCTTCTTCTTCTTCTTCTCCTGACCGCGGGTGGGTTTCACCTTCGGCGGGTGAGACTTTCTCGCTACGAACTTTAACTCTAGAACAGAAAAGCTCTTGGAAAGCCACCCGGAGCCATTGCTGAGTGGGGAAGGAGCTGTTATAGATCACGAACTCTTCAATAGGCTATTGTTTAGAGTTAAAGTATTTGTGGGTTGTTACGAAGCCAGGTACCCACGAAGAAAACGAAAGCCTTGTTCGCCAGGTGGGTGCAGTAGTACCCGATACGTGACCGTTCCCTTGACTTAATGTTTGATGGAAAACATCCTCCTCCCGCTGTCTTTGCTTCGTCTTCACCGTCATGCACAAAACCGAAGGTAGAAAGGCCCGCCCTCAAAAGCGGGGTGTGACACCGCCTTTTGGCCGGACTCCACCCGTGCGGGGGACCTGCTCCCCGCACGGGCGAAACTGAAAGGGGTTTGCGCTTGCTGCGTTGCGAGGGGGGATTGCAAGAACGTGCTTGGAATGGGTATGTGCTCAACACCGCACTGGTCCCGTCTGCGCCGTGTTTCGGTCCTTTGAGCCATGGACACATAAGGCGGACCATCATCAGCGCGGAACCTGAGTATCTGCAGACAGGACAGCAGTGTGAGTCTGGTTTGTCAAGCAGGGGGGCGGAGCGAAAACCCGATAAAAGTGGCAAAGTTTGTTTGTGCGATTTAACCTACATGCGTTCTTGTTAAACCGCTGCCAACGTTCTTTTCAGCTGTAACCAATACTGTCTCCCGGGAAGCAGAAATTGGTTGTCGCAAAAAAAATAATACATCCTCCTCCTACTGCGTATACTGGCTCCGTCTGCTGCTTCGTCTTCACCGTCGCGGGTGATGCATAAATCGAAAGTAGAAAGGTCAAGCAGTGATTCGGTGTGTTTGTCACCATCGTCGTGACGCCTCAGGACACGGCTTCAGAAAAAGGGGGGGCAAGGGTGGGTGGGCAAGCGAGGGGTGAAGTTACGATGTTTTCGGGATAGCGACGGGGTTATTCAACCTGTAACGAGTGTTAGGTATTCGTCGGATATATTAATCTTCTAAGATCTGCGATCTTATACGACAAAAAAAAAAAGTCCGATCACGGCGCTTCCTTTGTGTGGACGCACTCTTCACAAAAGACTAAGGGGGATGGTGGGATCAGTTTCAGGTTTTGGCGGGTTCGATGAAAGGGTGTGACGATCACACCAGGGAAGCACTAGCCAACGGTGCGAGAGTTGTCACGGCACGGAAAGCTTCACGATCATCAGTGAGGGTAAAAAGAGGAATGGGGGGCCTTGAAATCAACACAGCACTCGCGCAACGACGATGCATCGGTGGTGGTGACGAGAGAGAGAAAGAGGGGGGGGGCGGGGGTGTTGTTATACTGAACGCACGCGACGAGTTTGCGACGACGAGCTAGCTGCATGTTTTGGTATACGGTGGAGCCAACCTCAGGAACCTCAAGCATTCGGGGGCGGGAGATACCCATTTTGCACGTGCCCGTTTGCACGTGCACATACAAGATAACAAGCGGCACAACATGTGAAAGCACACAACGTGCGATCCCCATGCCACCAACATAAATTGTGCAATCACTTGTAGTTTCTATAACAGGTGGGGTCGTGTGATGGCATACTTCCGCTTCTAGACCCCAAAGGATGCGACTGCAACATCTAGACCCCAAAGGATGCGACTGCAACATCTAGACCCCAAAGGATGCGACTGCAACATCTAGACCCCAAAGGATGCGACTGCAACATCTAGACCCCAAAGGATGCGACTGCAACATCTAGACCCGAAAGGACCAGAAGCTCCCGAGGCTACCACTCCTAGACCACTGACGGCACTCCTAGTAAAGGGCGGGTGCCTTCTCTTCCATCCTCCAAAGGGGCTCTTTGTTTTAAAAAAAGGTGTCGGCTGCGACCAGCAGCGCGGGTGAAAACGCCGAGCTTTTCGAAGCCCACAGGCAATGCGTGAGAAACACGAGTAGGACCGCCTGGTCGTAATCAACCACGTCCGGGATTCGAGGTCACGCATGGTCACGAAAAAACTCGAGTTTTATTTCTTCCCGTAACTCTCGGGGGGCACGGACTTTTTTGCGCCCATCTGGCGGCGCCGGGCAGGATGGCTGCCGATGTCAATTTCTTTCTTTGTTTGTTGGTGGTTAACTGTTGGTATAAGCCGCGGCTGTGAGCAACACGGACTCATATGTTCGACTGGATGGCACCAGGCGGAGAACAATGGTGAATCTGGGAATGCGCCACTGCGAGTAGCAGGCGGGTCCGATACTGTCATTGCTACCGAGATACTGCCAGAACGACGGTACACACCGGCTGGCGAACAACGCACGACAACACCCGACAAAAGCCAGAGAGGCGGCGCCGCTGGCTGGGGTGGGTCGGATCGCTTGAGCATCATCCATTTTCGGCGGTGGATTCGGCAGGTGAGTTGTTGCACAAGCATTATCGGATGCCAACTTCCATGGCCACCGTCCTGCTGTCAAGATGAACCGACGCCCTTTGTGGGATCTGATGAGCGATCGACAGACGCCTTAAGTCAGCTCTCGGTTCATCCCGAGCCGAAGCCGGATGGCCACCGCGAGCTCCGCGGGGGATAGCCACAGCCTGGGGTCCGCCTCCACGTTGCCGTAAAGCCACGCGGACGCATGCTGGCCGGAGCAGCTTTGGATCCGCGCCCGGATTTGGACGGCCCTTGGAGCTGGCTCCTCGGTCATCGAGTCAAGGAGGGCCTTGCGCCGCTCGCCGTGAACCGTCGTGGACCACACTTTCTGTCCACGCCCCCCGTAGTTATCCCGTGCCTGCAGAACGTCCTGAATCTTCTCCAGGACGGAATCAAAGGGTGCAAGGCGCGGGTCTTCGAGGGACGCTAGAAAGGTGTCGTCCCCGTTGAGAAGCATCGCGTGCGGCAGGACGTAGGTGGTCCTTCTTTCTGAAGAAGCAAAAAAACCGAGCCAGCGAGCTTTTTGTGTGTGGGTTTTATTATCCAAACAAAAAGGGGTGTGCTCTCTCTTTTATTTTCTGCTAAACTATCCGCAGCCCGATGTGCTGCAAGACCGCAAAGGGAAGGCGTGCACATCACAGGACCGACACAAGCGTGTCTCCCCAGCATCCTACTCGACAAAATCGTGATGTCTTCCTTCTTGGTCTAGCAATGCTTCTGGTGTCCCTCTTTGACTGGAATACATGTTTGAACACCTAGTGCGGAAATAAAATTATATGAGCCTGTTTTGTGTTTCCGACGATCCCGAATGGTACAGATTGGTGTCTTTCGACCTTTTGTGTGCTTGTGAAGTTCAGCGTAGTGCGTGCTTGTGGTGATCGGTGGGGTTTTTTTTTTTTTTTTCCCGACGACAACTAGTGTCAGACTAGCCTACCCGAAGGCAGTTGATTCCTTTAGACAAGATTTCTCTACCGGCGGAAGTTGTTTGGGTTAACGGTTTTTTTTTTATTACCTGGTAAACCAGGGCATTAGCTTGGTCTCCGGCACATTTTCCAAATTTGGACCGCCAACGGCGTTTTGCGTCCGCACTCAGGAATGGACGCGACGTATCTTCACGACAATGCTGGGCCCTGAGTGCCTCGGATTGCACATTGGCCACCTCTGCCGGGGGCCTGGGTGATGGCGGAGTGCCATTTTTTTTCTTCTTTTCCCCGCCGGCTTTTTCGAAATTTGGACTGACAGTCCAAATGTGGAAATAGAAGCTAATCCCCTGGGTAACCTGGACTTAGTTTGCAAATATCAGCAGCCAGTCTCCCAAGCCCTCCACAACTGCGGTTAGAGTATCAAACAGCTGGGAGCAGTTGCCGCATGTTAGTCTTACTCTCAGCTGCTTGGTACTCTGGACCGCAATTGTGGAAGGCTTGGGGCCTCCCCCAGCAGGTGGACGGGGACTGGCTGTTAATATATCCCAACTAGGCCCAGATTGCCAAGTAATAAAAAGACGCTCACGCATTGCCTCCATCCTCAGGCGGCGGTGATCTTCGCAGTCGCATGGTTGACAGCGTCGAGAGTCGGAGACGTGAGGAGACAGCGCGCGAGCGGTGAAGTGCTCTTCAGACGGCGTGCTCGAAATAGAGTGGGCGGAGAGGGGCTGGCGAAACGTCGGGATCGTGACGCAAGTCTGGTCCGAAAAGCTGCGGCGCATGATCACGACGTACCTGTCCCGGAAGCTGCCGGAAGAAACAGTCGTGTTGAACAACATGGTTTGTCAAGCTCTCTCTCTCTCTCTCTCTCTCTCTCTCTCTCTCTCTCTCTCTCTCTCTCTCTCTCTCTCTCTCTCTCTCTCTCTCTCTCTCTCTCTCTCTCTCTCTCTCTCTCTCTCTCTCTCTCTCTCTGGTCGGACACCGATATGACGCCGTTGCCTGCCATTTTGCACCGTCGCCGTCGTGGTTTTAGAGCACAAGTTCGCTTAGGGATCCGGGGTTTTATAGTCTCCGGGCGACGACCATTGTCGTAAAGGTTCCTTTAAGGTATAGTATGTGCGTATCGTATCTGCTGCGGTGGCAGTACGTATACGTGTGCGTGTATTTTTTGTTGCCTATCGCCGACTTTTCGACTTATTTTAGCGCGCGCTGTTGTTTCCTATAGGTTTGAGCTTTCCGGCGATAGTCGCTCAGTCAGTCACCTGTGACGGCATTCTTTTGTTTGGTCTTCGGGGGGTGCGTCTTCTTTGTTTTTTTTTTTTTTTTTTTTCCTTCAAAGACGCAGGCAGAGCCCCGCCAACTTCGGAGAGTCGGTTGTAAAACGTGGCCTCCTTCACCAGCCACTCGGGCATGGTGAGGCAGTATAGTAATGCACCCTGCACCCATCAGTCAAGCGTTTTTTTTTTTTTTCGTTCCGAAGATTTCCATGAGTCCGCCTGTAAGATACAGGTTAGCTGGTGAAAAAGAACGCAACAAGAACGAGGAACTGCAGAAGCAAAGAGACTCGAATGCTGGGGCTGCCGGAGTATTCTTGGAGAAAAGCTTGGTTTTCGCGGTTCAGGCAGAATCTTGCCTCTGATGTATGTTTGATCCCGCGAGAGCTTTACTTTATTTTCTATACTTTCCACTTTTTCTTCTTTATTGGGGGTTGGGGGGGAAGGCTGCCGATTGGTTCCTTTCCTTTTCTTTCAGCAGGTTTCCTTTTTCGCAGTATTTGCGGTCCAGGTCGGCACTTGAGGAGGGATTGCACAGGAAATGGAGGGGTGCTGATCGTTTTTTTTTTTTTTTTTTTTTTTCTCGGTGCTGTTCGCTGTTGGCAGGTGTTTGCAAAACGGCATGTTCATCGCTCGTTTGGCTCTAACACGGTCTTCTCTTCACTAGACTGGTTCGAATTTTTAAGGACCCGTGTTTTGTGTCTACGGTCGACAGTCAAGGCGGGATGGAGTTCATTTATTGGGTGTGGGTGGTTTGTTCACAGTAACATCGGTGGTCGCCCCGGTGTACGCGTAAGCGCTTTCATCCCGATAACGAGATTACTTGCAAGGCACCATTACCACCGTCCATAGAGCACAGGTCTTGATGCGAGGGGTTTATCCCAGCCTTCTGAATACCAGCAGTACGCTGATGCTCAGCAAACTAGGCTACCTTGCAACCTGAGCTCTGGATCCAACATGGCTGGTAACTGTTAGTTCGTCTACGTTCCTGGACTGGGTGCGGCCTGTTTCTTCTTTCTTCTTCGTCTGCAACAGTGGAACTTTTTATATGATTCCTTGCAGTTTGGTAGGTAGGTATTCAAAAGTTTGCCGCAGAGGGCTTGGTGTGGGGTGGGTGCTTTGGGGCGGGGGATAGAAAATAAATGGAAGAGGTTTCGTTTAGTTCGTTAATGTTTAGGCAGAACACTCTCATGCACGTTTGCTGCTGACATCGAGTTGAAAAAAAAAAGGGGGGGGGGGGGGGGGGGGGGGGAGCAAGGGAGCGCACAGACTCCGTAAGTATGGGACGAACCCATGAGGGGCAGAGGCCCTCCGTTTCTTATTAAATTTATGTTTCTAAAGAAAAGAACCGGTGTGGCACTCTCACCGCACATCAGCCTAACTTGCGGCGGACCCTCCGGCAACGATGCGAGACCAACACCGTACACCGCGAGAGTAGAAGGAAGGGAAACTAGAGGTTTCATTGACCGCAGCCTACTCCGGATGGCTGATGTGTGCTTCACGCAGGGCGTGTGCTGAGCACAAGCCCGTAGTAGCGACTGTTAACCATAGAGCGCTAACTCTGTACGCAAGCTTTCGCATGCTACGGTTGACCGTTACGCTCTTGCCCCGGCGCAAGCTTCTTCGTCTTTTGATCTAAATGGTTGTGATTGGAGTGGTGGGTCATCTACAACGGCGTCTGATACCCCACCACCTTCATCATATGTTCCTAAGGCTCCCCAGCCTCAGAAGCTGGAGCTGCTAAAGCTGGTGCTGAAAAACGCCCGCGTTTCGAAGTTGTCTCGGCGCATCCTCTTGACTCCGGCACCGCCTTCCGCGAGGGAGCGACCGCACTCAAGGGCAGGTCGGTTCACTTTTTCTTTTGCGCAAGCGCCAGCTTGGAAGGAAATGCTCGACGATGCTGCCAGACAAAGAACTGCGTAGGTTTGCTTTATTCTTCCGAGCCGAAGGGATCCCAAGTGCTGTAGCTACCGAACCACGTGTTGAACGGACGTGAGGTCGTGCGGGTCTTTCCCTACACGACAAGACACACAAACACAACCAGGTCAAAGTCCTGAGTGAGAAAACAACACACGGCGGTGTAAGCGAAGAATCAAATCAGAATGTGTTTGCATTGCATTTGCCCCTCTGCCTCTATATTTCCTCCCTTCCATTCGGAGTCAAAGCAGCTACGTCGAGTATTTCCTTCTTTCTCGTCCCTGCCAGGGATTATCCTTATCTTCAAAGGTTTCCGAAAAAAACTCGGAGACTTTGTTGGTGTGGCTGTTGTTGGTAATCTCGTGTCGCCGGCTGTGCTTTCTCTGTGCCGCACAGAACGACGGCACTGTCGGATCTTCTTTTTTGCGGTGGATAGCGGGTCTATTGGGCACACAACCCACTTGTTATGGATCTGCAAGTGATTTTCCGTGGAATGTTGATGTGTTGATAACAATGTTGATCGCCTGGCCTTAACCCCTGGCGGACGGGAGACATATGTAAAGGCAGGGCCCGAGCTGGAGATCGGGCAACGTGCCTCCAGAGCAAAGACACGTCAAAAAGGAGCAATGGTTGCTTCTGTGGATGGGCCTGACGTGGTTAAACGCTGGCAGGCTCATGTCAAGACACAGCGATCTTCTGTCTTGAAACACGGACCAAGGAGTCTAACACGTGTGTGCCGTTGCGAAACCTTGGACAGGAGCCCTGGATGCCTCTCTTTGGTGCCAGAAGACTCTTGAGTTTGGCCCAGAGTTTCCCAGAAGGCTTTCTGCAGTGGACAGCACCCCTTCCCCTTCGTCCGCGGAGGGTTAACTGCATCAACGAGTGAACACCCATCTTCTTGTCTTGTTGCACGTGTGTAACCTCATAACAAGTGGGCCGTGCAGGATGCCCCCCCCTTGCGAGAGAGAGTACAAATTAAATTCCATTCTCGGCCTTCTGAAGAGAGATGACTTTGTGCATTCCGGCTCGCCCGCATGGTCGCAGTCTCTTCGCCGGGACGGAACTGTCTACGCGTACGTTCGCGGCTCACGAGGGCAGGCCACTAGTATCAGTCGTCGTGGGCGGGAAAAAGGGGGACAGACCTAAGGCTAGACGGTACAACGGCACCATAACTGCATCAACGAGTGAACACACATGTTCTTGTCTTGTTACACGTGTGTAACTTCATAACAAGTGGGCCGTGCAGGATGCCCCGCCCTTGCGAGAGAGAGTACAAACTAAATTCCATTTTCTGCCTTCTGAAGAGAGATGACTTTGTGCATTCCGGCTCGCCCGCATGGTCGCAGTCTCTTCGCCGGGACGAAACTGTCTACGCGGCTCACGAGGGCAGGCCACTAGTATCAGTCGTCGTCGGCGGGAAAAAGGGAGGTTGGGAAAAAGCTGCAAGGCTAGACGGTACGACAGTGAACTCCAGCCCCAAAAAAGGGATGGAGTGGCGGAGGGGGGGAGATGTGAGAAGGGTGAGGGAGTGCGTCTATTGGGCAGGATCCGCAGGGGGATGGGACCGTCGACGCGCCCGCGTTCTGATCAGCGGAAGGAGGTGTGACCGCAACTCAAGGGCAGGCCGACTCTCCTCCTTCTCATTTCACCAGTCCTAAGTTTTCTCTTCTCCTCGTGGCGTCATGAATGCACAAACGAAGAAAGCACCATTTGTGTTTTGATGTAGCGGCGGGTAGGGTACGGAGGGAGCTATATTCAAAGGGAGGCCGAAAGGCCAGAAGGCACTGTCAACCAGCGTGGTGGGGGTGGGGAAGAAGCTCAGTTTCAGCAGAACCCTGCCCCGTAAGGCCTGCTTGTTCACGGTTCTGTGTGCGGCAGAGACAGAGTGGAGTCAGTCAGGGATCGACCCAGAGGACTTTCTTCTTATTTCCGTTGCTTACCGCGACTTTTTGCTCCATGCACTATGGCTTCGTGTGGTATCGCTCATGATCCAACGTCCAATTTGCAGAGAGTTCGAGTGATTCTGCATATGACCTGGCCAGAGTGACCGACGTTGGGTGGGACCACGGGTGTCCTAGGACCACCACAGTCTGCAACGCGACCTTGACCCGCATGATCCACTTTGTCATGGAAACTACAAGTGTTTTCACATGGTATATGCGACATTACGTGTGTACGCATGGTTCTTACCAGGTTCATCATGTGATGAAACGATACTATACGATTGTCACTTGTTAAGCCATAGTATTGCAGAACATGTGGATCGTGCACAATCAGGTTCGTCAGTTCTACACACGCGGAAGACAAACGCCTGGTAGGAGCTAGCCACAGATGGATATTTTGATGAACCGGTCTCTAGTTCGCTTCTCTCTTTTTTTTGCTTCGCCCTTTCGGTCAGGGGTTAATATGGATCTGGAGGTGTATTCCTCCACAAACGCGTGGGGGTGGTCGAGTGTGGAGAAGTGAACGAGTCATCGTTTCAAAAAAGGAACATTTCCGGAGTTGGGGCCTGCATTGATGAACAAAGCAAGGGACGATCAGCATCAACTGACCAAAGGTGATGAAAATGATAAGGCAAATGTTTCTTGTTCTTCGCGTGTACAGGGTATAAACCTCTCTGGGGGGGGTTTCCTGTATTAGTCGTATAAGATCGAAGATCTTAGAAGATTAAATAACGCTATTAATACTATTCCGACGAGAACTAACACTTGTACAAAGGTTATTACCCCGTCGCTCCCGAGAAAAACACCGTATTTTTACCCCTCGCTTGCCCACCCACCCTTGCCCATTTTTTCTTCAAAGTCCAGTGTCCTGAGGCGTCACGAAGAAGTTCGTGGCATACACTTTTCGTTGGCTTCGTTTTCTCTTTCATGTGCAACCGTTGTTCCGGAAATGTTCCCGTCCGTACAGATGTACTAATAAAATAAAAACGCGAGCCAATCACCAACCACGAATGAAATGACTGGCGAATGAACGGAACAAGCTGCGCCGCAACCTACGTTCATTTTTTAAAAGTGGGTTTTTTTTTAGAATGAAAGTTCGCTTGACGATCCGGGGTTTCATAGTCTCCGGGTGGGGTCGCCATCGAAAGGTTTCCTTCATGGCTCTCGTATTTCTAGCTGGAACAAGTATGCTCTCAAGGAGGCAGTTACTAGTTGTCAAAACCGTAAAAATGGAAACAAAAAGGCGTGTTTGCAAACCCGCAGCCGCACGGTTTGTGGATCTAGCGATGACTGTACCTCGATCCTCTTAAGGGGGCGGCGTGACATTCACAGGCAAATCGCTCGCGATTGCAGCTGATGGTCTCATGAAGAGGGCATTTTGTGTTTCCGACGACCGTATTTATTAGCGTTTATTGTGCTGCCGGCGATCCTTTTATACGATCGATTGTTTTTCTTTTTCTTTTCCCCCCACGACATCAAAGTGTCAGACTAGCACCCGAAGGCAATTGCTTCCTTTGGGCAGATTGGCCTCCCGGCGGAAGTTGGTTGGGAGGAGCGTTTTCGTGTTGTTGCATCCCCCCCCCCCGCGTAGGAAGTTTTACAGTCTCACTGCGGGAATGCTGCTGCGCAGTCGTAAGCCCCCCAAGAACCAGGTGGTTGGGAGGGGGTGTCGTTGGACGGGAAGAAAACCCACCCTCCCTTCCCCCTGTGACCTTGTCCAGACAAGCTTATTTCCGTAAGTCCCCTGGACGGGTATTTTCATCTTGCCCCTACGCAATGTAAGTGATAGGTTTACCCTGGATGGTTTGATTCCTCTTCGTTCTTTCTTGCAGTCATGTCACCAAGAAGTATCCCGCAGACTTTACGTCAGCGAACACAAAAGGCGCAGATAGACCAGTCCTTCCAGGAGTAAGAGCGGTTGCAGGAGATTTCTTGCGGCATCCCATGCCTTTACCGTCCCAAATGTTGCTTTCTGGCCCACTCTCCCGCAGACCCCCCAAAAGGACCAACCAAGAAGCTTGGGAGGGAAATCTTAGGTTAATGTTTAGACGGAACACTGCCTCCCATGCATGTTTGATGCTAGCATCAAGTCTTCTTTCGGAGAAGATGTTCAATGGAAAAGAGAAATTCTTAGAGAACGCAAAGAAGAAAACGGGAAAACGGAGTGTAAGACTCCGTAAAAAGGCGTTTTGTTTGTGCGCACTGGCGGAACTCACCTGCTTTTGGTGCTACGCTGCCAACTACTATTTTTTGTATGCACCTGCTTTGTAGGAAATGCTTGAGGAGACTGCCAGTTGCGATAGATCAAAAGAGGTAAATGTGCTGTAGCCCACAAGAAACACAGGTGAATCTGGGTTTAGTGGCGGGCGTAAGCATTCAACAAAAAAGACCCACTTTGTAGTTGTATTGTTTTCTCCCCCTCTAGCCTCCTTCGAAATGAGCACAAGGCAGTCCCTCGAGTATTTTGTACGTTGCTCCAACAATGCATTTAACACAAAAAAACTCGGCGTAGCTGCTTCGACTCCTAATGGAAGGGAGGAAATATAGAGGTAAGGAGCAAATACAATACAAACACAATCTGATTTGTTCTTCGCTTACACCACCGTGTGTTGCTTTCTCACTCGGGACTTCGACCTGTTGTGTTTGCGCGGTTCGTCGTGTAACACGCGGTTCGGTAGTTACAGCACTTGGGATCCCTTCTCTTCTCTGTCGGACAGCATCGTCGAGCATTTCCTTTCAAGCTGGCACTTATGTAAAAACCCTCCCTTGTCGATCCCGAAGGACGATCAGGTTGGTGCCTTGCGACTTTTTTGTGCGGTCGGCAATATACGTCGTTCTGATGCCTGGCGACTTTGTTTCCTTGCTTGCTTTGTTTTCCTTGTGGACCTTTGTTTTCCTCCTTTCAAAACAAAACTTCTTCCTCGGGGACAAATCCCCACTCACCACTCAGTTTCCTCCCTATTGCAAATACATTTTTTTTGTTTGTTCGGAAAGGCGTCGGAAAGGCGTATTCCTTGGGGTTCCTTTTTTTTTTTAGCGTTTATTGTTGTCTTCGTTGCATTTATTTTCTTGATCAGAAGAGTTCTGCATCGCGCCCATGTTGTGCGGATGGCAAGGACAATCGAGGACAAGTAACGTACAAGGTGAACTCCAGCCGCGGAAAGATGGAGGGAGGGGTGGTGTGGAAACAAAGCGAAAAACAGCGGGGTGCCCCCATTCCAGAAGCTGGCAGCTTGGCATCCCGAAAAGATGAGCAACGGGGAACTCTTGGCCCCCCTATCGTGCACCGTCAGACCTCCTCACGCAAACCCGGCATAGCTCGTGGGTGTGTGACAATCCGAAGGCGGGAGAGAACGGGACCTGGCTTGTCGCAACGCTTGGCGGATGGTTCGTTTTTTTTTCTTTTTTGTGTTTCCGACGATCCCGTGGGACGTGCAGTTTTTTTTTTCTTCTTTTACCGCTTTTGGTACCAGGGAAAGCCTGCTGCACGGGAGCCAAGCTTCACGTGTTCGGCGGTACTGCAGAGCCACGGGCCTACGGGTCAAGTGGCTACTATTTCCCAAACTAAAGCATCAAGGCGTGGCGCACCTTGGGGCTTGGCGCTTGCGCTGAAGACTAGCTCGTCGAGACGGTCCGCCACAGGGCAGAGCGGACAGGGTTGTAGCACTGTGCTGCCTCCGACTCAAGCCTTGCAAGCTGTGGTTGACCGTCACTTTTTCGTATTCCTTTTTTCTCTTTTTGGCCGCTGTATCCAGGGTTCCCGAGGAGAAATCGGAAATACTTGAGGAACTGCCTTGTGCTTACTTCGGAGGAGGCTAGAGGGGGAGAAAACAATACAACTACAAAGTGGGTCTTTTTTGTTGAACGCCCGCCACTAAACCCAGATTCACCTGTGTTTCGTGTGGGCTACAGCACATTTACCTCCTTTGATCTTTCGCAACAGGCTGTCTCCGCAAGCATTTCCTACAAAGCAGGTGCGTATACAAAGAGTTTAAGGTGGTGGTGTTGCGGCAACCGACCTCGGAACCTGCCGTACCGGCAAAAATACTCGACGTAGCTGCTTCGACTCCGAATGGAAGGGAGGAAATATAAAGGTACCCACCCTCCCCCCCCCGTGCATAAGATGGTTGAAAAACTCGGGTTTTGGCGGTATCCATCTTAATCAAGGGGGGTATCCATCTTAAACCCGGGGGCACTGTAGACTACAGTGTCATCGCCTTACACAGGGGTGCCTCACCCCCGTGTTTAAGATGGATTGGCATTCTCGCCCGTTATCCATCTTGTGCACGGGGGGGGTAGGTAAGGGGAAAATACAATACAAACACAATCTGATTTGTTCTTCGCTTACACCACCGTGTGTTGCTTTCTCACTCAGGACTTTTACCTGTTGTGTTTGTGTGATTTGTCGTGTACGGGGTAGACCCGCATGACCTCACGTCTGTTCAACACGTGGTTCGGTAGTTACAGCACTTGGGATCCCTTCTGTTCTTTGTCGGGCAGCATCGTCGAGCTTTTCCTTTCAAGCTGGCGCTTATGTAATAAAAAAAAAAAAAGCCTCCTGGGAAACCATGCGGCGTGCCTGAAACCGTAGCTTTTAGATCGATGGTTTAGCACACGCTTGTGTGTCCCGTTTACGTTTTTTTTTTTCATCCCATCTTAGCATTTCGCAGGTTGTTTCTTGTGCGATGGTCAGTTTTACCTTTTTCTTTTTCCCCCAGCAATTCGGGATTCATAGGTGGTTAGACAGAACTTTAGGGATATTATTGCCTCGTGGGGGTTTGCAAGAACGTGCTTGGCATGGATATGTGCCCAACACCGCACTGGTCCCGTCTGCGCCGTGTTTCGGTCCTTCAAGCCACGGACACATAAGGCGGACCATCATCAACGCGGAACCTGAGTGTCTGCAGACAGGACAGCGGTGTGAGTCTGGTTTGTCAGGCGCTGTTCGTAGCTCGTCACAGCCAGGACCACCCGTGCTACAGAGCACAGGCGAATCCGTCACGGGGATAAGGCCCCTACAACCGTGTCTGGGCAATCAGTTAAAAAACTCAGGGCACTCGCCCTGATGGTGGCTGCGACTCGCTAGGCAGCACTGACTTGTCTTCTTTTTACGGTGGCAATCTACGAAGTGAACTCCGCAGAGCACAGTGGACATGGAAGAACGGGAGGGGGTAATATCAGGGCCGCCCAGTGATAAGCCGTTAAGCATTGAGTTCTTTTAAGTACATGAACCGCATGGATTAGCATGCACTGTTAAGCAGCGGCTGCCGGCTTATCCCGTGACACCTTTTATACGTACGTTATAGAAAGAGTAGCCTTGGCACTCTTACAGGTTCGTTCCCTCGTAGCTCGCCCACTCCAGTAAAACTGGGTATGTTACCGTTTCAGGTTTGGATTTGGGAGCATTGCCTCATGTGAATTCTGAGACCTATGTCTCCCACGAATGCAAAGGGGTGTTTTGAGGGAGTGCCCTGTCTGCAGTTCGGGCGTTATCCGGAAAGTAGCAAATCTTCATCCAGGACCCGAAAGATCTTACGCAGCAAACCCAGCAAAAAAAAAAAAAAGAAGCGGGGAGACAGCGCTGGGGGCTTGCATTAGGGAGCACAGCGCTGCTCGTCCGTCATGAACGCAGGGGGTGGGAAGAAGGCTGGTTTCCGGAGCCAAGGGAGGTAGTGGGTGGGGTCGGTGAGGTTACCTAAACTTGCAGGGCGAATTTCTTTCTTTTTTTCTTTTTTTTTTGGAGCGCGGGGCCTTTTTTTTTTTAATGTTTCTGTACGAATTATTGCGTACACCGGTCGCAATTTCGAAAGTCTCCTCCTGACTTCGAGTTTTGTGTTGCAGAACACTTACTCGTCGATTCCGACCGAACGACAGGTTTTTTTTTTTATTTGGACGGGTTCTAGTTTAAAAGGACCCGTGTTTTGTGTCCACGGTCGACGGCCAAGGCGGGCTGGTGTTTTTTTTCTTGGGTGTCGGTTTGGTCTGCCAGGTCCACTGAGCGGGGGTAAGGTTCCGACCTGGTGGGGAGCTGTGCTCGGGATGACCCTCGCGCAGCATCCAGGTTCGTTGTCCCGTCCACCCCCCAGGCGCCGCACGGTGCGCTAGTCATTTGAAAAGAAAGAGTCAAACCCGAGGACACTGCGTGACAGGGATTGGCATGTTTTGTCAGCGTCTAGTCAACCTCTACGACCGCCTCGGAACCTTCTTCCAAAGAAGAACCGTACTTAAGTACAAAGGTTTTGGGAACAGAAAACCCCGAACGACTAAATGGACTACTCAACACCGGATTGCCGGTATCGATTCCCATCAGATCCGACGACCGAGGTACCCATCGCAGATGAGCGGTCCACGTAAGCTCATCCTTCCGTTCTAGAGAGTTGACCCCGAAAACAAAACTGTGATGAGTCTCCATCTGATGGGAATCTATCGATGAGCATGCGCATCGGTCTCCGGGGAGCGCCAGGGCCTTCCCCAGGCACAGCAAGAACGCAAGCCCCTTCTTACTGCTCGACTCGGACCTTCCCGATCACGACCGGCAGCTCAGCCGAGGGACCAAGCCCGCGGGTATGATCGTAAGCGGAACGGCTCAAGGCCCGAAGAAGATGCTTTACTGAAGAGGTCTAAGACGGGCAGTTGACTCCCAAGTGACGTGACATCTTCGCCTTCCCCTGCCCCACGACGAGTCATATTGCCACTGAAGTGCCTACTACCGATTTGACGTGACTAGTCCCTATTCCTACTGAAAAACGTGCTTCCTACCGCGCAGCTTCCTACCGCGCAGAAGTAGTAAGAATGCCTCCTGCAGTAGTCATTCTTACTAGTGTTTTTTTACTGACCCTCCTGCAGTAGCCATTCGTACTACTGACAGTAGTCATATGACTAGTAAGATTTTATGACTAGTAAGATCAGTAGTAAGTGACTAGGAAATGGCATGACTAGTGCACCGTGCGTGGACCCCCCCCCCCAAAAAAAAGAAGAATGAAAAGAGAGCTCGCCGCCCGTCAGCCGCAACTTGGTACAGAAGAAGTGAACTTGCACTCTAAGAAGTGTGCCGCAGAGAGAGACGGAGGCTCAGTTCTTTTTTTTTTTGTGTGCTTCCGGAGAATCCGGACGAAAATTTACCCGATTGGTGTCTTTCAACCGTGTTCATTTCAGCCTTTCGTCACGAAGAAGGCTGGCATAAAACGCCATCCGTCTAAAATGTGAGAACGCCAGTCAACCTGCGTTTACGACATATTTTGAATGCGCACGCATTCAAAGGTCAGGTTAAGCCGGTCCATCCCTATCCCCTGGAGCTGCATAGAATTGCCCGGAGCTGCATTCTTCTGTCTATCACAGTCTATCAGGAGGGGATGGACCGGCATACAGGTGACCCATGCATTATGATACTAGCAGGAACCTTTGTATGCTAGGTACGCAACTTGTTTTGCTTGCTTCCAGTTTTTTCATGATGGCACCATCAGTTGGCTCCAGGACGCAAGTGAAAATGATGCGGCGAGCTTCTCATTCCTACCAAACACAATTGGTAAAGAAGCAAAAAAAAAAAAAAAAAAAAAAACGGCAAAGAACAAAATACTCGAGGGACCACTACCGGGAGCTTATTTCGACGGATGCTAGAGGGGGGAGATACAATACAACTACAAAGTGGGTACTATTTTTGTTGAACGCTTACGCCCGCGACAAAACCCAGAAGTACCTGTGTTTCGTGTGGGGCTGTAGCACACGTATCTCCTTTGAGATTTGAATATTGTTGCGATAGTGGCATGCTGATGAGTACCACACTTGGAGAGTTCGCAACCAGCAGCCTTCTCGAGTATTTCATACTAAGCAGGTGCTAAAATACAAAAAAAAAAAAAAAAAAAAAAAAAAAAAAAAACGGTCGTGGATCCTTTAGGGTTGACGCAGGAGTCCCTCCTCAGAAAGTCCGTTTCGAGGGGTTGATAACATGCAAGCAAAGGGGGGGAGGGGGAGGGCTCCTTCCTTGTCGCGCGCGGTGCCAGTACCCACGGCTAAGGCCGATAGGCCGGCCGTGTCCTGAAACAGCCCTTCTGGCCTTTTTTTTTTTGAGTTTAAAGTTCGCTTGAGTTTCCGGGGGGGGTTCAGGGTCATTTTAGAGTTGTGTAGTTCGCTCGAGAATCCGGGGGGTTTAGTGATACACGCCTTGGAAATGGGCGGTGTTTTGCGTGCATTTTACGTGGCACTTATTTTGGTCTATATCACGTGCGAAGAGACGACCGCGACGCCGGCGATGCAGATTATCGCCACAGACTATTTGCATTCTAATCCAAACTAACCCAAACCAACACGGGCTGTCAGGAGGGGATGGACCGGTCTACTGCTGCGTGCGCCGGTGGCAGCAGTGCAGTTGGATATGCCCTCACATACATGCACACACATCGTCCAGTGCTCAGGGTCAGTGGAGACGGGAAACTCGTCTTCCAGAGCGATCGCAAAAATGGAGGTGCCAGTCTTCGCAAGGGGAGGAGAGGAGAAAACCGCGCCTGGTAGAAATACTCGAGGGGCTGCCTTGCGCTTACTTCGAAGGAGGCTAGAGGGGGAGAAAACAATACAACTACAAAGTGGGTCTTTTTTGTTGAACGCTTACGCCCGCCACTGAACCCAGATTCACCTGTGTTTCGTGTGGGCTACAGCACATTTACCTCCGTTGATATTTTGCAGCTGGCAGCCTCAAGCATTTCCTACAAAGCAGGTGCGTATACAAGAAGAAAAAACGAGCAACCCCATCCGCACTCGATTCGATTTCCTTCATGATCATCCAGGCGATACTTGGGAAGGTTGGGGGGGGGGGGCATCAAGTCCTCTCTCTCTCTCCCGGTCCCACGGGGGCGATATGCACACTTTTATACTGACTTCGTTCGTGGTGTGAAAAAGTCAACCACAAGGCAGAGCGGGTCCAAGATAGCTGACCCTGTCCGCGAAGCGTTTCAAGGGTCAACCCTTCCTTCAAAAAGAGACGTGTCTCCTTAGGGCGCGCAGCCGGGGAACTCACACACCGAGACGGAGTCCCAGTCGATGTCGGCGAGGTCGATGTCTTCGCGTGAAGGCACAGCCGGCTTATCATCTTTGTTTGTGCGCACGTGTGTAGTTCCTACTTGATAGGTTTTAACACGATACGCTGCCACCCGTCTTTTTTAATAATGACAAACACGTTTGTTACCATAAAAAAGAGCCGGATGCAGCAGCCGGGGCCTGTGGACACGGTCGACAGGGTCGTCAATGTGTCGCCACTTCGGACCTCTGCATCCGGGTTGCGGAATGTTCACGCACCCCCCCTTGCAATCCTGCTCGACACGTGGCAGCTTCGAGACGAGCGATTCCGCCTCGAGACGTGGGCTCTGACCAACGACCCCGGCTTGCAATGAGCCAATTCACCTATCTACCCTGCTCGATTGCGGATCTCCACACAGCATGCCAACTTAAATGGTTGCCCGGTGATTGCGCTTGATTTTTTCGCTCGACTCCGCTCTACGAAACTCGATTCCGTTCCGCAGGGCTCGACATCATTCAATCGGGCAGGGGGTGAACTGGCTCACCACTGCGCTTGACCGTCACGCTCTTCTTCCCGGTGCGAGCTTCTTCGGAATGAAGAGCTGGCTTGGAAACCGTCGGAACGTGAAACCTTTTTCCCTTTTGATTTTCGGAACATACCACGCTCAGTACAAAAAAAAGTTGGCAGCGCGTTGGAACCTGCCGTGCAACGAAACAAAACAAAAGGTCCTTCGCACACAAAATACTCGAGGGGCTGCCTTCTGCTTACTTCGAAGGAGGCTAAAGCGGAAAAACCGATACAACTACAAAGCGGGGTCTTTTTGTTGAACGCCCGCCACTAAACCCAGATATGCGTGTGTTTCGTGTGGGTTACAACACATTCCAGCACGTTCACCTCCTTTGGTATTGGATTTTTGTTGAGATAGTCGGGAGTCATCGGCATGCGGTGAGTATGCTACTTAATGAATTCCTTTGGTATTTCGCAACTGGCAGCCTCCTCAAATATTTCCTACAAAGCAGGCGATTTTCCAACAAAACGCGTGCTGAAGGGATGTCCGTTTTAAGAAGTGGAGCGAGAATTAGCTTAGAACCGGAAGGGCCACTTTTGCCGCGCTTTCGTCGCGGTGCAACTCGTGTCGGTTGCAACGGTTGCTGGAAGCTCTGAGCCTCCAGGCACCCTCGGAGCCCCCAGGCAACAACACAACGAACGAAACTGTCAGCGGGGAAAGAAGACCTGTTGAGTTTGACGCTAGTCTGACTTTGTGCAGTGACACGAGAGGTGTAGAATAGGTGGGAGACCGCAACAATGAAATACCACTACTCTTGTTGTCGCTTTACGTATCCAATGATGGGAAGACGGCAGCTGCTCCCTTGGGTCTTCGGATCCGTAGCTTGTCCGTTTCCAGCGACAAACGGGCTTCGGCTCGCGAATCCTCGTTTGGAGACACCAGTCAGGTGGGGAGTTTGGCTGGGGCGGCACATCCGTTACACATTAACGCAGGTGTCCTAAGGCAAACAGAACCAAAACAGGCGTCCATGGCTTGGGGGGCAACATAAATTTTAGAGGTTTGGGGGTGGTAGAAATGCCAAACGTGTCGAAACACAACGTACAAGTACGCGCAACGACAACTGCTGAAGGACAGGAAATAAACAGAAGACGCAGAAGACGATCACGCGTTCACGATTTTCTTTTGTTTTACGTGCATTCAAGCTGCGATGCAAACAACCCTCGATTCAAGACACCTTCCACGCTAAAAGCATGGCGGGAAATGCTGCACAGGCGGGGTCAGTTGCCATAAGGTTCAATAAGAGGCGGGGTTCAGTTGCGACCGCGGGGCTCTCGGCTGGATGAGACGAAATAAGTTAAGCCATGTTCACGGAAGGGGGAAATGCATGGGGTTTCAAGCGTTTATTGTGTTAGGGTCTCCGGTTGACCATTGAGGCTGTGAGGCGGGTAGTAAGAGGGATGTAGGTATGAGTATACACTTTAACTGCGACTAGCCAAGTTTGTAAGTGTTGCGACCGACACCAAGAAGAAATTCGCTTTGAATTTAGTCTTGCAGTTGCTTGAGAACCTGGGTTTTTTTTTTTTTTTAGTTCTCCTGCTGAGAGAGATCCGCTTGAGAGTCGGGGGACCAGCTTGCAGCTGGTGCTCTGTCTCTGTAGACGGTACGTGGCCTCTTCGCCGGGACGCCGCTACTACTGGTGAGTCACCGAAGCTACTGTGCACAAGTCAGCGTGTCCAAACGCCCCTGAACCATGGCAGTCACAAACAGCTACCGAAGAGAGACCCCCTCCCGAGATTTTAAGGAACCTCTCGCAGCGGAAATCCTCGAGGGGCTGTCTTGTGCTTATTTTCCGAAGGAGGGCTACGGGGGAGGGAGAAGGAGAAGCCGCACAACCGCAAAGTGGGTCTTTTTCAGTCGAGCCCACCCTCTTCTCACCCAGCTCACCGACCTGTCGAGCTGCTTCGGATTTTTTATTGACCGCTTACGCCCGCCACTAAACCCAGATCTGTCCGTGTTTCGTGTGGGTGACAGCATACAGCACGCTTGCATCCTTTGAAATTTCGCAACGGCAGCCTGCCTCGATTATTTCCTACAAAAAGCAGGTAGTTATTGAGCCGGTCCATCCCCCTCTTGATAGGACGAAGTATACAGCACCGGGCGATTCAATGCAGCTCTAGGGACTAGGGATGGACCTGATAGACCGTGGTGGACCGTGATTCACTGTGACAAGAGATAGGGACGGACCGGCTCAGTTATGCAAGAAAAAGCCCTTTGTGAACGGACTCCTAACCCGACCCCTTCCTTCTGACAAACTCTGAAAAAGAGCTGAGCATTCGGAGGCGGGATTGTTGGGAGGTGTCGGAGCTACGAACGGCCGGAGGTGTGTATGTGGTCTTCGAATGCTGAAGAAAAGGGGAAAAGTCGCTAGCAAGCAAGTTATCAGGTTACTGCCGACTTTCATCGCCAAGTTTTTTTTTGGCCCAGTGGAGGCAAGCCGGAACGGTTCCGAAAACCGGTGAGAGCAAGCAGGGACTATGTTCGCGCACGTTGTTGGTGTCACTCTTTTGCTTCTCAGTTTTGCTTTTGCTTGTGCTTTCGGGCAATCCCGAAGGACGATTGTCTTTGCATGCGAAAAGGGTCATTGACCTCCGGGGGGAAAATGTTTCTTGGGTTTGAAGAGCGCGTGCTTGCCAGGGGGGGAAAATCTTAGTTTCGTGTTCAGGCGCTACTTGCCTCTCATGTGTTTGATGGGGGGGGCCTCCAGTCTCTCGCAGGTTCTTAGAGCTAGAGTGTTCGCTTGAGAATCCAGAATTTTTTTAGTCTCCGGGTTATTTTAGAGTGAAAGGGTTTTCTCCGTTGAGCATATGCAAGAGCGGTTGTGAGGGAAAGAAGTCCTGTACCACACAACAATTTATCGTCTCTCCTCCTTGTTGTGCTGTATTGCCGTTGACGTCAGTTTCCAGAAAGGGCTGCAGAAGCTGCCAGCAAGCAAGTGTACAATAAATGAAAGATGCTGCTTGTTCAGGTTCATATATTCTGAATGACTTGCCACTTGAAGAATGACGGTCTGCCCTATGCACGGATGGGAGCGGACAGTGGGAGGGAAATCCCGTTGTCACGCCAAGAAACCACGTCGTACACGACGTGACTCCAGCCTCAAAAGCTGGAGTTAAAAGTGGAAGTGCTACACCCAAAAATACTCGACGTAGCTGCTTCGACTCCGAATGGAAGGCAGGAAATATAGAGGTAAGGGGCAGATACAATACAAACACAATTTGATTTGTTCTTCGCTTACACCACCGTGTGTTGCTTTCTCACTCAGGACTTTGACCTGTTGTGTGATTTGTCGTGTAGGGGTAGACCCGCATGACCTCACGTCCGTTCAACACGTGGTTCGGTAGTTACAGCACTTGGGATCCCTTCTGTTCTTTGTCGGGCGAAAGAGAATTACCAACGGGGCGGTTCCATCATGATATGGATACCTTTTCTACTCTTTAACCTCTCCATGCGGCTGTTCGTAGCCAGGGTAGTAGCTTCATATTGAGTTACTAGTGTGGTACTCGTTTGCATGCAAATGACTTCCACTAACGCAACAAGAAGACGAATTACTAGCGTTATTTGTGAATTACCTGCCCCCCCCCCCCCCCCCCCCCCCTAGGGCTGGGCTGGCTGCATACGTGCATACGTATGCGTATGCGTATGCGTATGCAGATTTGAAAATATGCATACGCATACGGCTGCATACGTATGCATAGGTGGGGCTGTGTGAGGCCAGCCCGGCCTTCTGGCTGCTGCGTGACGGGCCTATGAGTGAAGACGGTGGAGTCCAGAGCCCCAGAAACTGGAGTTAAAGCTGGAGTTGAAAAAGCGGTGGCACACGCTTTTTAGGTGTGACTCGCGCCCTCTTTGACCCGGCATTTTCTGAGACTGGACCTCACCGTGTAACAATGCAATGTACTGGTAAGTAGAAAGCAGGTCGATGAGGATGCGTGCCACGGTCAATGTCTGCTCGCTTTTTCCCCGACGACGTCGAACGCCAGCTCGAAGCACTGAACGAGCATGCTTCATGACGCACGACAGCCTACAACAGGCTGGTGCTTGCTCAGCAGATCCTGAGACAACCAGCTTCGGTTGCCTCATCGGAGCGCGGCTCGTCGGCTTACGGGAGTGAACACACTGCCCGTGTACCCCGGGTTGCGGCGGACATAGGTTTCGTCGACTCTCACGAAACTTTGCTTTTAAGTATCCTTTTCGACTCCCCTTCGTCCTGGACGAAGGAGGTGCATTGCCAGAGAAGTCACAGCCACATGCATAGCCGTATGCATACGTATGCATAGCCGTATGCAGCGCCGTATGCGTATGCGTATGCGTATATGCGTAATGCGTATGCAGGTTTGGGCGCATACGCGTATGCAGCCGTATGCAGCCACCATAGCCGGCCCCCCCCCCGTGCACAAGATGGATAGCCAAACCCCCTTGACTAAGATGGATAACGGGCGAGAATGCCAATCCATCTTAAACACGGGGGTGAGGTACCCCTGTGAAAAGTGACTACACTGTAGTCTACAGTGCCCCCCCTTGATTAAGATGGATACTGCCAAAACCCGAGTTTTTCATCCATCTTATGCACGGGGGAGGGTACGTACTCTCCAAATCTGCAAAACGACGGCAGGCGGACAAAAAGAGTCGTCCCTTTGGGATCTCGACATACGAGACACGAAGGCAGTCCTAGTGAACAGAGGTGCTGGCCCACGATCGCTGCTCCGCTGGTCAAGTTGCGAAAGTCCCCGAGGGCATGGTTCTGGCCGACCGCGCCAAGCTGATTCCACCACACAACTTTGGACTGCTAAACAGTGGTCCAAATTTGCAAACCTGTCGACAGGTTGAAGCGAGTACCCTGCTACGAACTAAAAACTGTCCCAAGCTGTCAGCAGGTAAAAAAGAAACGAAGAAATGTGGAAACGGGTGGTTGCCTGGAGGCTTTCCGTATTGTTCTGCGGGTGGTGCGGGGACGACAGCTTGACAGTTTGATGCTTTGCAGTTTGTCTTCCTGTTAGTTTTAGAGTGCAAATGTTTTTTTTTTTTTTTTTTTTTTTTTTTTGGGGGGGGGGGGGGGGGAAAAAAGTTCGCTGAAACTCCGCTTGAAACTCCGAGATTTATGAAGTCTCCGGGCTTCTGGTAAACCGGAAATCCTGGGGTTCTTGCTTTTCGCTACGCGTGCGTTGGGGGGGCGGTAAATCTTAGTTTGTCAATGCTTAGGCAGGACACTGCCTCTCGTGCATGTTTGATGCTGGCACCAAGTCTTGGGGGGACTTTGTCGGTCGTTGTTAACGTAGAGTAACGAGCAGAGAACTGGTGTGACTTTCCCCCCCCCTCTCCCTCAGACAGCCCACCTGGAGGGGGTTGGATCCTTTGGGAGGTATTCTCTACCGGCGGGTGTTGCTTGAATTCGCCCCCCCCCTCCTCCCGACGGCAGCTTTTGACAGACTAGCTCACCCAGAGGGGTGGTTGGTTCCTCCCAGGTAGGGTCCACCGCTCGGGATGTTGCATGGGTTTGGAAAAGAACGGCGGTTTTACTTGTGGCTCTGACGACCCCAGGCGGGGGGTGTGTCTTCCGACGACGCGGACAAATGAATAGTTGGGGGGGGGCGGGGGTTTTTCTCTTGTGGAGTGAATGTTCGCTTGTGTTTTCCAACGACAGTCGTCTGCCAGGGTAAAAGCTTCCGTTTTCTGGCGAGCTTGCGTGCGAGACGAACCAAGCGTGTAAACGCTCTTTTTTGAGCGCTTGGGACACTTGTTGCTTCTATCGGAAAACCCCGTGCAGCAAGTCCACGTGCTTCGCAACTAAACTGTCATGCAGCCGGCGCCATTGTGGTTGCACTAAGCCAAAACTGGCACACGCACTGGGCTATTTGATTACGTGGTTGGACTTCAATTTTGCGTGGTGACGCAAGTACGCCGGTGCACCTTTTACCCTCAACGACAGCGAATGGCAACTAGCCCACCCGAAGGTAGCTGATTATTTTTAGAGTTAAAGTTCGCTTGAAATTCCGGGGGGGTTAGGGTCTCCGTGTGACCGTTCATGAACGGGTTCTCTTAGAGCAAGCAAGGGCTTTTTGTTTGTGTTGCCGACAATCAACCGAGGTTGATGTACAGTCTGATGTCTTTCGACTTTTTTTGGCCATCCTTGCTCTTGGTATCAATATTGTTTGTGCTTCCGACGTTCCCGTACGGGCGTACAGATTGGTGTCTTTCGACCGTTGTGCTTGTGAAGTCCAGCTTTTTTTTAGAGTTAAAGTTTTGTTTTTCTTCCTTTTTCCTTTTTTGGCTGACGCCCTCTAGAATAGTGGTGGCAGAAGACGTGCAGACGTGCGCACGCCTGCGCTTGCAGACTTACGAAACGCAGACGCAGACGCGACTGCAGTCTGGAGCGCTTTGTGTTGCCGACAATCGACCGGGGTTGATGTACAGCCTTTTTGTGTTTCCGACGACCCCGAATGGACGTACAGATTGGTGTCTTTCGACCTTTTGTATGCTTGTGGAGTTCAGCTTAGTACGTGCTTGTGGTGATCGGTGGGGTTCCCAAAAACAAATGTTTTGTGTAATCGTATCTTCGGGCTAGACTTGATCTCGTGCATTCGCCAAGTGGCCCATTCTGTTGCTTTTCCGCTGGGCTCCTGATAGCGGACTCGCGCCGTAGGCCTTGCCGTTGACGCAAATTCCGACAGCGCCTCTGCCTTCTTTTTCCAGGTAGCTTCCATCGGTTGCTACTCTGACGACATCGCCGCTTGCTTCAGCTTCTCTGAGCGCTCTCTCGGTCCACGTGATGACATAGGGCTTTCGCACCCTCCGCGGTGGGCGCAGCTCGAATCCGGTTGCTGGGATTCTGCCTTCCGTCAGGTCGGGGTGGGCGGCCAGGTAAGCCCTTACCTTTTGCTGTTCAGCGAAATCCTTTATCGGTGTCATTCCGTATCCAAAGGAGCAGGCCGGATATCCTGAGATTCCATTGCTTCCATGGTGTTTTGGGATGAGCTTTGTGTAAGCGGCTTGCAGCTTGGGGTGCGTCGGGTCGAAGCACTTTGAGACTGCCTGTATGGCGAGCGTTGGCAGCGCATAGCTTCTGTAGAGCTCACTCTTGCCTCGAGTGGAGCAGTAGTAGGACTGCGAGATCATCGCACAGACTCTGCTGAAGCGTTCGACTCTTTTCCGATTACGTGCACAGGATGTGTGGTCGTTGTCTCCGTGTAGGCATCCCCCGAGAAGTCTAGTGGACAGCCGCGTCGTCACCGTGCCGAGACCGGGAACCGGTATTTTGCTGACCCTCGAAGCGACCACCACAAGCTTTCTTCGGGCCAGCTTAAAGCCCTTGCTTGCTTTTTTTTTTTTTTTCCTTTTTCCGGGCAGAAAGCCCCCTTAACTCTGGGTCAACGGTCAACAGCCACTATTCGACACACTCTGTGATTTTTCTTTTTTCGTGCTCGCGGACCCTTGCCATTTTCTGACGAACCGTTAAGAAAGTTTACTGATGAGTGGACTCTGGCGCCACACAGCGCGCACAGGTCCCACCCCAGATACGGGCCTCTTTTGAACATGAACAGATCGCTTCTCTTCGGGTTAGAACTCTCCCCATCGGATCCCCCGAAAAAGCTCGAGCTGGCCTTCCTTCCTTCTCTCCCGGCTAGTTCGATAACTCTGTGCTGTCCAGCGTAAGCCAGACACACAAGGCAGAACTCATTCCCGGGGGGCGGGAATCTTAGTTTAGTGTTTGGGCAGGATCCTGCCTCTCATGTATGTTTGATGCAAGCATCAAAGTCTCAAAGTCTTCTTCGAGGGAATGCAGAGTTTTGGATTATTCTTTTCTGTTCCTCCGCTTTTTTCTTTCGTTCTCGACAGCTTTTTTCATTTGCCGGTGGTAATGTTGGACTTTGTGGTGCCGTAGAGTAGTCGCTCTTGGGGAGGGGATTGGCCACGAACTTTACTAATGGTGTATTGTTTTGTGTTTCCGACGATCCCGTTCGGGGTGCACAGATGGGAGTTCAATTTATTTCGTTTGTTGCTTTTTCTCTTCCGCAAGGTATTGTATAGGAATCTCCCAGACCCGGTAAGCTGGCCAGGTTCGGTCAGGATAAAAAAGAGGTCGTGCACAATGGCACTGCCGACAAGCCAAGCTGAGGAAAAACGGCTTCACAGGGAAGCCGTGTCTCGTGGCGGTGAAATAAATCAAGCCTAAAGGGGGGGGGGGCGGGGGGGGATCGAATGATAACAGTTATTTGACACACGTCTGGTTGTCTAAAAACACTACCACTATTTGATCCTGCTACTGTTCGGCTACCCGAAACTTTTTTAGTATTCGGCAAATCGAATAATAAGACAGGTGTTATTATTCGACCCCACCCCTTTATGCTAAACATGAGTAGTTGGCAGCATCCGACATGAAACTTACCAAAGCAGGTGAGTTCCGCTGGTGCGCACAGTTCACGAATCGCGCCATGCCAATTTTTTTTTAACGCTGACCTCTCTGACCGGATTTCAACCCCTATGTTAACCCTGCTCCGCCGACTGGGTAGTCTTTCTTTTTGGGGTCCTTTTTTTTCTCCCCCCCACTCACCCAGCAATTTTCTTCTTTTTCCCGAAACCCGAAGAAATGTTGGGGGAAACCACTTCAGTTGTGCTGGGAGGGGTGGGGGTCGGGCAACGCTAGGGGTAAGTGGAAGACTGCGGAAGTTGTCGTGGGAGCTGATGACGACGTTTTAGCTGTGGAAGCCGAAGGAGGTTGCACTCGCTGCGGAGGTTGGTGAACCTAGCCACAGCACTGTTAGGCTGCAAGGCTTGTGGTTCGTCCCAGTACAGGTGCTGCAGGGTCAACTCGCGTACCAGGATCGAAAGCGGGTTGTGTTGTCTTTTTTGCTGAGTGCGAATGCCGAGAGCCGTGCAACGCTTGCTTGTGGTGGTGGTGCACGAAGGCGAGTGGGCAAGAACCCGAAGGAATCGCGCGTTCAAAAATTCTTACGTGCTGGCATCGCCGCCGCACGGCGCGGCAACTTGAGAAGCAACTTCAGGAGAAAAGCGGGGGGGTCCGGTGGTGCTCCCCGCGAATGCACAACAAAAGAGCTCTGTGTGTGCTAGAAAGACGGACAGTCGCGCAGCGGGCAATCGACGCATTTGTTTGTGCCGTACGTATGAAACCCCGGTTTTGAGTGATTTAGCAAACAGCGCGCTGCCATCCGACATTTTGTTTATATGGACAAGCAAGCTTGTTACCATAAAAAAGACTGCGGCCGGTGATTGGGCATCCTGTGACCACGTGTTTTGGATGCGTCTTTGCCGCGCTTGACGAATCTACAAACAGGGTGTGCTGTTCTTCGGGGGGAAACAATTTTTGTTTTCCATGCGCACGCAGCACTGCCCGGCTGCATTGTCCAACCGCAATGTGCCAGCACCGAAGGATAGCCGATGGAAATTTCCCTTCGGTGAGGTGCTTGCAAAGGCGCCGCTTATTTAGACGACTCGGAGGCTGCCACGGGGGACGACGGGTTGGCCGTCGGCGACGACTCTGGCGACATCGTCGTGTAGCTCCGGCGGCGCTGCGAGGACGGGGACACAGCGACGGCGTGGCTGGGAGTGCCGGCCGAGGACGGCGAGGGGAACGCGCGCTCAGAGCAGCGCGGGGACGTCAGCTTCGAGGCCGGTTGCGGGGCGGCGGCGCACGGCGGCGGCGGAGACACGCCGCCGACGAGCGATTGGGAGGGCGAGGAGTTGCCCGAGGACGCAGCGAGGAGCAACTCGACGGAGCACTCCCTGCGGGAGGGGCCGCTGGCTGGGGCGGGCCCGGCACCGCTGAGGCGGAAGCGGCGCTGGCCGGTGGGTGAGGCGACGAACATGGTCTGCCGACGCTTCACCACCTTCATCTCCCGCGGCGTCCCGGTCGCGAGGTTGTAGTACGCGACGCTGTGCGGTGAGCCCCCCGACTGCAGCGCGCCGTTCGACGTCGCCAAAAAGTCGGTCTGCGCCTCCTCCGACAGCGGCTCCAGCCGCAGCTTCCGCACCAGCGGGCTCCGGGGGGTCCCGGAAGACATCGGCGACTTCGGGTACGACAACGACGCGGACCCCGTCGCACTCCTCTTCTGACACGGGCTCTCGCTCCCGAGGAGCAGAGTCGACGGGTCGAGCGTGTTCGACCGCGGGAAGAACAGGTTGTACCCCGGCGAGTTGTCCGCGAATCCGCTGTTGCTGCTGGCGTTCGCGCTGCCGCTCTCTTCTCCGGGGGCGGACGCTGCGAGGGGGTCATCGCCGGAGGGCGCCTCCGCCGCCGGGACCGCGTGGTCGCACGGCGGCGGCTCGTACAGGGTCAACCCCACGTCATCATCGAGGACGGTGCACACGGGGGGTGGCTTGCAACCGGGAGAGCTGAACCTCCGCGGTTGGACGCCGACGAGACTTGATAGCCCGCTCGGCTTCGAGCCCCCGTGGACGGCGGGCGGCGCGGGCGAAGACCCCACCTCCCCCGGAGAGGGCTTCGCAACCGCCACAACCGGCTCGCTCAGCGAGTACCGGTAGAACGATCCGCCGAATTCGACGGCGGCGGCGTCTCCGTCCGGAGACGGGGCCGCGGCGCACACCAAGGCGGCGGCGACCGCCGCCGCCGCGCCGGGCAGGCCCGCGGCCGGCGGCCCGCGCAGGCGCGGGTCGCTCATCTTCATCGAGTACCGGCGCTTCGCCTTCGACAGCATCTCGAGCCGCGCCTTCAGCAGCGCGACGTTGCGGCCCTTGAGGAACGCGTTTTGGATCTCAGCAGGCGTCACGCTCACGATGCTCTTGCTGCGCGACCGGTTCCCCCCGGTCGGCGTGAACGACTGCCCAGGCGGCGGCGCGAGCGTAGGCGTCCCGAGCGAAAATTCGGGGCATCCGCCGCCCGCCGCCGGCTGCGTGAACGCCGACGGCGACAACCCGAGGTACCCCGGGGAATACCGGGTTGAAACCAGCGGGGTCAGCGGCATGCCGGAAGGGGAGTTGGACACCCACCCGTGCTGGGCCAACTCCTCCATGTCGATACGGCACGCCGGGTCCTTCGTGAGCAGCCGCAGGAGCACGTCTTGGAGGAACGGGTCCAAGTCTTCCCCGTTCGCTGTTTTTTCGGGCAAATCGAGCGGCTCGCTCGTGATGCGCGCGACCATGGCCTTCCGGCTGGCGGACGAAAAAAACGGCAGCTTCCCGTACACGAAGCAATACAGCGTGACGCCCATCGCCCACATGTCGACCGCGAACCCGCTGACGCCGTTGCGCGAGGTCCTCGAGTGGAGCGATTCCGGGGGTAAAAACGCGGGGGTGCCCTCCGTGTCGAGGAGGCGGTCGTCGTCTTCGATGATCGCGCTGACTCCGAAGTCGGACAGCTTCAGGGTGCCGTCGGCGTCGAGGAGGCAGTTCTCGGGCTTGATGTCCCTGTGGACCACGCCGTTGCGGTACGAGCAGCGTACCGCGGACACGAGGCACCTGAAGTACTTCTTCGTGGCGGCCAAAGTGAACGGCGGCGTCTCGGACCGCCCCTCTGAGTCGATCTTCATCAGGCAGCCGCCCTTCGCGTACTGGAGCACCATGTACATCTTCCCGCCCTCCTCGTCGTCGATCACCTCGTAGAGGGACACGATGTTTTTGTGCCGCAGCTTCTTCATGATCGCGACTTCCTGCTGCGCCAGCTCGAGGGCGACCGCCGACTTCTTGCGGAGCACGGATTTGTTCAGGATTTTGATCGCGTAGAGCTTCGTGGGGTCGGTGACGAGTTGGACCAGCTTCACCTTGCCGTATGACCCGCGGCCGAGCTCGTCGATGAGGGCGTATTGGTTGATGTACTTGTTGCCTTCCTCGTCGGTTTCCTTGCGGAGCTCGCGCGTCTCGGTTACTTCGTACGGGACTGGATCATCGGAATCGGAGTCGGATACAGCGTGTGCTTCGTCGGTGTCTTCGGTGATCGCTTCCGTCAGCAGGGAGAGACCCGACCCTGGCGAGGAGAGGGTGACGCCTTGGATCATCATGTTCGCGGAGGATGACGACGTGGTGGTGTTGGTCGCTGTGACGGTCGTGTTGCCGGTGCTCCCGCTGCCGTACCGCTGCGACTCGCTCGTTTCCTCGACGGGCGACGGGGTATGCCGCGAGGAGAACGAGTTGTTCGAGCTGAGCAACGACTGCGACGACGGCAGTCGGCAGAACACCGGGACGCCGTGGTGGTGCGTCTTGTCCGTCGGGCTGTTTCCCCCCGGCAGCGCGCCGCCGCCCGCGGCCGGCTGGCTGCCGCTGCTGTGCTGGCTGAGCGCGGACAGCAGGAAGCTCCCGCCGTGCCCGGCCACGCCGCCCGGGCGAAAAGATGCGTTGAGCGACGAAGACGAGCTGTCACGGCTCAGCGGCTCCCGGCACACGGCTCCGCAGAATGACACGTTGCGCTTGCGCAGGTGTTTTTCGGTGGGTTCTCCGTCCTCGTCGTCGTCGCCTTGCGCGAGCACCCTATGAGGGACCAGCGGCGCGACCGCAACGGCGGGCCTCGCGGCCCGCTTCAGAACGCCTTGGGTGGCGATACCGGACTCGGTGATGGAAGGCGGGCGGTGCGACTGCCGCCGGCCGCGGCGCGACGCCTGCTTGCCGCCGACCGTTTCCAGCAGCGCGCGGGCCGCGGCGCAGCCGGCCGCGAGGCGCCGGGCGGTCGCGTCGAGGAGGCAGTTGTGCTGCGGCCGCGGCGGGGAGAGCCTTTTTTCGAGCCGCGCCAGCTTCTTCACGAACTGGTCCCCCGCAGAGCGGGCGGCGTCGGTCTCGCCCTCGGTGACGAACCGGGTGAGGCACACCGTCAGCTCCGCCAGCACGTCGACGGCCGCATTCAGCTGCTCGAAACTTTCCTTCAGCGCGGCCGCCACGCCCGATGCGTCGGCGTCCACCGCACCTTTTTTTGACACGTCGATGGTGGCATCGCTCAGCAGCATCAGTTTTGGGCGAAGTGCAAACGACGGGCGATCCCCCTCACGAGTTTCCGTTTCTTCTTTTCTGGACGGGATGAGCAAACCCCCGGAGAGATACAAGTGTTTTTTTTTTTTTTTCTGCAAACTCGTCGGAGTATGGACTAAATCTTCTAAGATCTTCGATCTTTTTTTTTTTTTTTTTGCGACGACAAGAAAACGACGAAGCGGAAAAAAAAAGGGAAAGAGTATGTTTTGTTTGGGAGTGTTGTTTTATTTTTCCTTTATTTTTCTGCTGCTATCTATCAAAATGCCCCCGTGCGTGCGCCTGTGATCCGTTTTCTTTTGTGTGCTAAAAGCTGGCAAACCCTCCTCAAGGTTCGGCTTCTCTTCGGGTTTTTTTTTCTCTTTTATATTTTGTGAGTTGTCTCTTCTCCTTCTTCTTTTCCTTTCGTTTCTTTGCGAGAGAAGCTACAAAAAACAAAAGCGATGAAGACAAACGCGGGGGTGAGGGGGAGGAGAAAGGAATGAGAAAGAGAAAGAGACCCCAAGTAGAACCCAAATGGACGCGAGGCGCTCAGAAGGCCGGCAAGAGAGTAACAATGATGAGAAGACCGAATCCAGCTAGGGCGGGAGAAGGGAGAGTGGCGATTACACCCCGAAACAAGGATGAGGCGCTGACGGGGCAGATAGATGCCTGTTGTTTTAATTTTTCGTTTTTTCTTGTTTTTTTGGATTTGTTGCTGTTGCTTTTTTTCCCTTTCCTTAACAGAAATACAGCTTCAATAAATATATGCCGCTTCAGGGCCTTCTTTTTTTTCCCCCTTTTGTGATGGTTACGGCTTGTTTTCCTTCGGTTGTTTTTGCTTTCGTTTTTGTTGTGTTTCAAAACGACGATGTGTCCTCTTTTTTCTTCTTCTTTCAACTTGATTTGATCTTGTCGTGTGCGTGTGTGTGTGTGTTAAGATGAAGGCGATAACGTCCTTTTTGGCAAGGCTGGAAGACCGAAATGTTTCTGTTCTTCCTTCCTTTTTCTTTCTTTTCCTGTTCGTTGTGGGAGGTTCAAAGAAGCCGACAGAGCTGGCGCCCTGGTTGGCGATGGTCGTTCGGTGGTAGTGGTTTGACCTCTCAACGCGGCCAGTTTTTTGGGACCACTGGCTGGCGAAGAGTCCGCCTGCAATAGTTGCTCTGAGCAGACCGCCCATATATTACATATCTGTATGCATAAGTTCTCAACGGTTTGGGGCAAAAACTTGCACTCTAAAAAAACAACATAAACGATGCCGTCTCAGGATCGAGGGAAGTCATTTTGGCTCCCACGGCACTCCCCGAACGAGAAATCAAAGATTATGGGTTCAGGGGGGAGTACATTCGCAAGGCTGAAACTTGAAGGAATTGACGGAATGACACCACCAGGCGTGGAGTATGCGGCTTAATTTGACTCAACACGGGGAAATTTACTAGGTCAGCACAGGGCGACCTCCTTGCTATGCAACCACCGCAGCACTCCAGCTCGTAGGAATGCCATACGAGGTGCCGTGAAGGCAGGCAAGGCGCATGTTCTCGGGCGAGTGTTTCCTTCAGGACATCATCCGCCGGAGGAGGCACAGGCGGCTTGGAAGCGGTGGTCAGCCCGGCCGTCTCCACTCGCCTTTGCGGTGCGGATTTCTTCCGGCGTCCGCGCTTTTCTTACCTGTCGTGGATGCTGGCTTCGGGACTCCTGCTGGTGCATGCTCTTTGAGCTCGCCGGCTGGCGTGCGAGGAAGGGTTGCTTGTATGGGGATGGTGTTCCCCGTTTGCAAATCCGTATGCATGAGTTCAGTACAGTCTCAACGTAGCCAAAATGGCTCGTCTTCTTTTAAGGTGCGGCGGGTCTTTCGGTTTACGGTGGCATGGTGGATCCGTGAATAACCGTAGGTGGTTTGGGGCAGCACAGACAGCCACGGTAGTCCACTACACTACCGTCAAAAGCTGATAGGGCAGAAGCTCTTGCGGGCTTGCACCGACTTGAAGTCGTGTGCTATCACGATTGACCTGTTTCATCCACACACCGCTGCTATTGCTAGCGTTGGTTCTTATCTCGGTCAATTGTATCCACCTCGACCCCGCGGTTTTTAAGGCCACGGGGTTGAATCGAGTTGGATTCTTCGGACATGTATTAGCAATGGAGTTACCATTGCTATCCAACTGGGCCCAAAAGGCACCTTCCCCGCGTAGATTGCCACCGTTCTAATGAGCCGTCTGCAGGGCGACCTCCTTGTCTGCTGTGCAACCACCACTTCGTGGGAATGCCATACGAGGTGCCGTGAAGGCAGGCAAGCGCATGTTCCCGGGCGAGCGTTTCCTTGATTATCATCCGCCGGAGGCACAGGCGGCTTGGAAGTGGAGGTCAGCCCGGCCGTCTCCGCTCGCCTTTGCGGTGCGGATTCTTTCTCCCGGCGTCCGCGCTTTTTTACCTGTCGGGGATGCTGGCTTCGGGTCTCCTGCAGGTGCATGCTCTTTGAGCTCGCCTGCTGGCGTGCGAGGGAGCGTTGGTTGAGTCTGTGTTTGTTAGCCGCGGTCGTTGCATTCGTCCCAGCAACCCCCAAGGCTGCGGACGGGACTTCCGGATCTTGCCATCCAGACGGCCGGGCCGTCTGGATGGCAAGATCTAGTCCAGTCGGTTCCGAGGTGGCTTCGAAAAGCCCGCCGTACAGCTCGGCGCAGCAGTGTAGGAACCGAGGTAAAAATCAAGGTGACCTTGGTTCCTACAAACACTCGGGAATTGTGCTTGCCCAAGGCCACCTTGATTTTTACCTCGGTTCCTACAAACACTCGGGATTTGTGGTTGCCCAAGGCCACCTTGATTTTTACCGCAACCACAAATCCCGAGTGTTTGCAGGAACCGAGGTAAAATCAAGGTGGCCTTGGGCAACCACAAATCCCGGGTGTTTGTAGGAACCGAGGAAAAATCAAGGTGGCCTCGGGCAACCACAAATCCCGGGTGTTTGTAGGAACCGAGGAAAAATCAAGGTGGCCTTGGGCAACCACAAATCCCGGAACACCATATCATCTCGTGCCCTCCGCAGGTATTACGGCACGGGCGGTGCCGGAGGCCAAGCGTGTCCACACGCGAAAAGGTGAAGGACGGCGGTGGCGAGAAGTCCTTTCTGTATTCACAACGTGTGCTTCTTCTCTTAAAGACAGAGACATAAAGACGTCTTACTTGGAAAAAATTGTTGGCGGAAAGGAACGACTCTTTGAAGGTCTATTGGCAATTAGAGTTGGGTGTGCAATCCGTATTTTTCGACTGGTTTGCGGGAAAATGTCCGCGTCTCATTCTTGACGGAGATGCCATGACGAGCCTGGCACGACTTTCGGAAGATCTTTTTTTACACAACCCGCTTCGCCCACTTTCTCGCTTTTCATTTCACCAACCCTGTGAATTATCATCTTCACCGTGTCTGCCGACGCGACCTTTTCCGCGAGAAAAGGGGGGCTTCGTGTCGGGGATTGTTGTTCAATGTTTAGGCAGAACCCTGCCTCTCGTGCATGGTTGATGCAAGGGGGTATGAGCCGTGAAAACGGTAGAGAGGCACAACTCTGCCGCTGCATGGTTGATGCTAGGGAGTATGAGCCGTGAAAGCGGTAAGAGGTGTCTTTCTCCTTGCGGTCTCCCACGGAGGGCCAAGCGCACACACAGAGAACAAGCTCCCGTTTAGCTGGCAACGTGCAAGCAAGCCACCCATAGTTGGCCGCGTGCCGGTATCGCAAAGCCAGGCGTGCGTAAGTGTGCGTGGACCACGCCGCGAAGTCGTTGGCGTATAGGTTCTGCCGTCCACTGCGTCCATTCGTCTATCTTCCCACCTATGGGACAGCTCCCCACGCGCACAGAGTTCCACGTTCCCACGTTGCTGCGACCTGTGTTGTGTGAAGTCAGCTTGAGACAAGAACAGATCGGTGGTAGTAGTGTCAGCTTGGGGGAAAATCTTAGTTAATGTTTAGGCAGAACACTGCCTCTCGTGCATGTTTGACGCTAGCATCAAGTCTTCTTCGAAGAAAGTGTAAAATAGAAAAGGGAAAAAGGAAAAGGGTAAAGGGGTCGCAGGGAGTGTAAGACTCCGCAGGTAGGGTATGAAACCTTGAGGGACTAGTCCTCTTTATTATTTTTCACCGCGGTGGGGGAGAGAGGGACGAAGTATTTTCAACAGCAGGAACTGGCAGCGAGATTCTGGTCGTGCACACGTTGCCTACCAACATGTCGATAGGCGAACCAAGCGAGGAATGGGGCAAGGGAGGGTGGAAAAATTCGTGTATGAAGGCTAGATCCGGCTGGAAGGGGCAGGGGCTGGGGTGGTCAGTCTCAAGGCCTCGCCCCTGTATGTGTGCAGAGTCAACGCTCCGCGCTGACCTTTTCCGAGAGAGAAAGTTCGATAATACATCCTCCTCCTACTGCGTATACTGGCTCCGTCTGCTGCTTCGTCTTCACCGTCGCGGATGATGCATAAATCGAAAGTAGAAAGGTCAGGCAGTGATTCGGTGTGTTTGTCACAATCGTCGTGACGCCTCAGGACACGGCTTCAGAAAAAAAAGGGGGCAAGGGTGGGTGGGCAAGCGAGGGGTGAAGGTACAATGTTTTCGGGATAGCGACGGGGTTATTTAACCTTGTAACGATTAGGTATTCGTTGGATACATTAGTAACGAGTAGGTATTCGTTGGATACATTAATCTCTAAGATCTGCGATCTTATACGACTAAAACATTTCTGCTTGGTACCAGGAGATCATCGTTCTGTCGCGGGTCTGTCGACCATGGCTGACCCCAAATATCGCTTTCATTTCCGAGAGAAGACACAAAAACAATTCAACGCGTGCGGGCTCCACCGTCAGGCAGGCCAGATCTCCCTCGGAGGGACGGGGACGAGGGTTGCCACGCCAGCAGTCCCGGGGCCTCTCCCCACCCACCTGGATGTGTTCTCGTGGTCATCACTACCGCGCTGACCTTTCCCAAGAGAGAGATCGAGGGGAGCGAGGTCGGAAGCAAGGAAGAGGTGTGAAAACGGGGTTTTGCCCGGGGGGCTATTCGTGTTAATCTGCAGATGCTTTGAGATATCTTTGTGTCTCTGCTTTCAGTCGTCTTCGTAATCATGGTTAAGTGCGCAAATGGTGTCAGAGGGAGGAATTGCCTGTGTTATTTTTCGATTCCGAATCCTTAAGTTTCGGAGTCGTCCCCTTCCAACCTTTTGAAACAAGCGGACTTCAAACACTCAGGGCTTGCCGCCCAATACCTCTTGTCTCTCTTTAAGTCCTCACTCGGCCCCCCTAGACGCACACCGAAGGTGCTCAAACAAGTTTGCTAGAAAAGAGATGCGTAGGTTTGCTTTATTCTGATGAGAGAGAGAACGCATCAAAACAAGTCATCGGGTTTGGTTAGTCTCGCCGTTGCAGTCCCAGGGCCTCTCCCCACCCAATGTATGTGTTCTCGTGGCCATCGCCTACCGCGCTGACCGTTCCCGAGAGAGAGAGAGAGAGGGAAATAGACAGACCTCTGTAGCCGGTTCGGTTTCCGCCTTTCTGGCATCGTGCAGCAGTTCGGCAACTGAAGCGGACCTCTCGGTCGCGGAGAGGATCTGCTTGAGGATGCCGCTCGCGTAGGCAGGGGACGAGCTGAAGTGGCTTGCGACGAGCGCCGGGGCGCCCCGCGCGAGGAGCAGGAGGCAGACGCACGGCGCTGACTCGAGGAACCGCAGCGCCGGCGCCTTCCGCGAGTCTTCGAAGCTCAGCCGCTGCGCCGCCGCCGCCGACACGACCTTGTCGCAGAGGACGAACAGCTTCGCCCGCGCCACCTCAAGCCCGGCCGCGTATTCGACGCTGAGGACAGACCCCAGCCGGCCCAACACAGCAGCCACAACGACGCCACCCGCACTCTGCAGCACGGCCTGGATCTGCTCCGGCGGGCACGACAGCCCGCCCCTCGTCACCGACGGGCCGATGCCCTCAAACGCAGCGCCCGCCGCCGGCTTTCCCCCAGTCGCCGCCGCCGGCGCCGGCGCCAGCGCCGCGGGCAGGAGCCCGCCGGTCTCGTCGAACAGGTCGACGACGTATTTCACGGCAGCGTCCCCCTTCGCGCCGGCCTTCTCCCCCTTCGCGCCGCCGGCCGCGGGCCCGGGCCCACGATGCTCGGTGCGGGCGAGGTGGTGGTGGGTCGAGATGTCACGCGTGATAGACGCGGCGCCGCGGAACACGCCCAGCCACTCAAGCGGCAGCCCGTGCAGCTCCGGGGCGGCGCAGACAACCACCGCCGCGCCCGCGAACCGCGGCGCGTGGTACGCCGCCGGCGCGAAGACCCGCCGGAAGAACTCGTCCAAGCGCTCCTGCAGCAGCTGCCGCTGCCCGTCGAGCGCCGTCCCCGCCGGGGGGGGCGGCGTCCCGGCCGCGTCGGTCGGGGCGGCGCTGGGTCGCTTCGCGGCTTTGTCGGGGGGAGGCTGCTCGGGTGGTTTGGGTGCCTCGTCGAGGTCTGATGCGTCGTCGTCGGCGTCACCGGCGAGGGCGACGCGTGCGGCTTCTTCGAAGGCGGTGACTTCCGCGTGGAGTGCTGCGAGTCCTTCCGCATCAAACGGTACCCTCCCGACGAAGGGATCCACGCCCTTCTGCGCCACAGCCGCGTACAAGTGCCTGCGCGCGGCGGACAGGTGCAGCGTCACGAACACGCACGGGCTCTCGGATCCCACCCCGTCGGCGGGCGGTTCCCCGCCGCAGTCCCGCGGCCACACCCGTAGGTTCCGGTACAGTGGCGAGCTGCTGTGCGCCAGCCGCTGCAGCTCGACAAACCGGCGGGACACAGGCGCCCCAGGGGACAGCGCCCGGAGCGAGGCGAGGCGGCTGAGGACGATGCGTTCCCGGTTTTGAGGGTGCGCCGAAGCGCGGAAGACGGCCAACGCATGGGCCGCGCAGCGGAACCCCTGCGCGAGCGCCACAAAAAACGCCGCCGGCCCCACCCGCCCTTGGACCAGCGCGAACCTCGTCAGCCCGTGCGCGGCCGCGGCGGCCTCAGGCCACGCGTCGGTCGCCACGTGGAACGCGAGAGCCGCGCGCAGGCAGCCGACGCCGCGGCGCACCTGCGCCCGCACCATCCCCGCCGCCCGCTCCCCGAGTTTCGCGAGCACCTTCGGCGACAGCTCCGAGGGGTCCGCCGCGCCGCCGGCATGCGCCGGCGGCGCCGGAGGGTCCGGGTCTTTTCCCTTTGCCGGCGGCTTCGGCGGCTTCTGCCCCGGCTTCTTTCCCGCGGCAGCACCCCCCGGCGGCTCTGGAGACGGGGTTTCCTTCGCGGGCGGAATTGCGGTGTTCGAAGGGTGCCAGAGGTCGTCGACGGCGGTCGAGTGAGGGTCGGTTTCCTTGGCTTTGCGGGCGAGGCGGCGGAGCTGGCCGGCGTTAGCTACGCCTTCGACGACTGCCAGCAAGCAGATTCCGGCGGTGTGCAGACCAGCGGTGTGGTCGGCCGTGTCGGGGGTCACCTGCGCGAGGGCCGTGTCGGCGAGCGAAAGTGCTTCTAATGGGCTCGCGTCGGCGTCTTCGGGGCAACCGGGGACTGCAACGACGGACCTCCACCGCCTTGCTTCGCCCGCGTCGTCGTCGTCACTCTCTCCGCTCGACGCGCAGCCTTCGGAGTCGGAGGACGGGTATTCGGCCCGGGCCTTCGCGTCCCACTCCAGCTCGGCGTCTTTAACGCCGGGGTCCCCGGTCGCGTCCGGCGGGGCAGCCGCGCGGGCCGACGACGTGCGCTTGCTGGGCTTCCGCGCCGCGGGGTCGACGGGAGCTTTGCTACCGCGCTTTCCGGGTGCAAGCTGCGCCGGCGGAGTGAGGGCGGGCGGTTCGTCGGGCGCCTGCTCGGCCGCGAGCCGCTGCGCGGCCGCGTGGGCGGCGCGGTGGCGGGCGGCGGCGTCGGCGCGGGCTTGCGTCCTGGCGCGGAGGCGTTCGCGGGTTGCGCGCTGCCGGCGGCTCATCGTCATGAACCGGACGCCGACGTCGGACCGGAGGAACGAGGCGACCGCTGGGTCCTGGTCCGAATCAGCCGCGGACGAGTGGTCACCGGCCGGGTCTACCAGGTGCAGGTAGCGCAGGGTCTCGTTGACGGCGGCCCGTTGGAGGGTGTTCCCGCTGAGCAGAAGCAGCAGCTGCACCCGGGCGCGCGCGGCGGGGCCGGCGAACACGACGCTGCTCGCGGTCCCGGGGTAGGGCTCGGTGAGCGACGCGAACGCAGAACACGCCAGCAGCCCGGCGCGGAGCACCTCACGCTGGTCGCACAGCAGCACCTTCGCGGCGCGCAGCGCCGCCGCCGCCGGCCGCGCCACGTCGCCCTCCAACGCGAGATTCTGCAGCCTCGCCATCAGCAGCCGCACCCGGACCCCCAGGAACCCGACCGCCGGTGCGCCTTCCTGTGCGGTTTGCAGGATCCCGGTCAAAAACTCGGTCGCCTCCCGCGCAAGCGGCGAGTACACAGGCTCCCTCGGGTAGTGGCACGGCCGGCACACCGCGGGATCCGAGAGGATCCGGTCCGCCAACTCCACGAGGAATGCCGCGTGTTCGAGCGTCGTCCGCTGCTCGTCGGCGGAGCGCGCGACGGCGGCCCTGAATCCGTCCGCGAGCGCCGCGAGCGCCTCCGCCGGGAACTCCGCCGCGGCGCCTGGCGCCTGCAGGACGAGGAGAGCGTGCGCGCCGAAAAAAAGCTGCGCGAACTCGGCCGTGCATGACGGCAGGCCCCGCAGGATGTCCGCGGCGCCGGCCAGCGCGCGCGCGGCCTGGGGCTGGTTGCCCTCGCGGAGGGAGACGTCCGCGGAGAGCACGAGGCACCGCATGATTTCGGCAGGCCGCCGCCACGCCGTTGCGTGGGCGGTCGCTTCGCGGAGGAGCCCGACGGCGGCGGCGAGGTCTTCGTCGCGGAGGGCGGCTTCGGCCTCGCAGAGCCACACTCTGTACGCGTCAGGGGCACCCGCTTCCCTCACGGAGATGCACCCACTCACGGTCTCCGCGTCCCCCCCGTCGGCGCCGGCGCGCGGCTGCCGCGCGACCTCCCGCAGGCTTTCCAACCCTTCGCGTCGGGCGTCCTCCGCGATCGGCGGGCCGGAGAGGACCCCCCGCTCTTTCTCCGCCAGCCTCTCCAGGGCGAGGTCCGCCCACAGCCGGGCGCGCTCGCGCCGCAGGCGCCGCAGGTCGTGCGCCGCGGCCGCGGCGTGGACGGGCAGGAACCACGAGACAACCCGCCGCAGCTCCAGCACCGGCAGCGCGTGCAGCGGGAGCACCGCGGCCCGCAGGTTGTCGAGGAGGCCGTCGAGCACGCTGGCGAGGTGCACGGCGTCGTCGATGGATCCTGGGCAGATCAACCACGGAGATGGCTTCGCGTGCACGAGGTACGTGCACACGGATTCAGGTAGCTCCCAGCCGATGTACCCGATGAGCTCGGTCGGCACGTCGATGACGGGGACGAGGTCTGCTTGGTCTTGCGTGGCTTTGCGGCGGGACGCGGCGAGGGTCGCCTTCCGGCGGGCGAGCTCCTTCTGGCAGGTCGCGAGCATCTTCGCGCACTGCGCCGACGCGAGCTGCAGGGCGATGAGGCACTCGGGGCCGGGCCCGGCGATCAGCGCGGCGGTGAGGTACACGCCGCACAGCGCCTCGAGCTGGGCCGCGGTGAAGTCGGCCCGCGCATGCGGGGGGTGAGCGGCGGCGGTTCCGGCTCGGCTCTGCGCGTTGCTCTGCCCGCATTGCGTCGCGGCGAATGATGCGGACATCACCGACTCGGTCGGGGATACATGCGAAGCCGCGGCGGACCGGCGGTCGGACGCAACGGTGGACCGCTCTTCGTCCCCGAGGGATTCCGACTCCGCCGCGACGCTCTCTGTGATCACGTCGACTGCGTAATACAACACGTCCGTGCACAGCGCCGCGGGCCTCCCGCGGGAGAACATCCAGATCGCCCAGTTCACCAGCGCGCCCGCGTGCACGACGGCGTCCTCCTTCGACACCTCGACGGCGTGGGCGAGCGCGCGAGCCTGGTCGGCGTCCGAAGCGGCGCACTTGCTGAACATCAGCCACGCCTTCGCCTGTGTCGCGGTGTCGTATCCGGTCGCGCCCCTGAGGCGGTCGACGATGCGGTGGGCCGGCTGGCCCTTCTTGCACCGGAACAGCACGTCGGCGGCCCACAGCGGCTTGTGGCACGACCGCGGGAGCGTCGTGAACGCCTTGGTCATCACGGCGAGCCCGGCGTCGTAGTCCGACCGGTCGCGGGCGGCCTCGATGAGCGTGAGGTATAGGTTGAGTGCGGTGCGGAGCGACGCGTCGGAGAGGGAGAAGCCCGTGCACGCCGGCAATACCTTATCCGCGATGAGCGTCAGCGACGGGAGGATGATCCCGCGGGCGAGCCGAGAGTCGGTCAGGCTGCTCGCGATGGCGTCGTACTGCGTCAGGGTCGCAACCAGCGACGCTTCGACGACTTCTTTGCGCGCTTTCAGCGCGCAGACCCCCGCTTCTGCGACGCACTCGAGGGCGCGGCGCCGCAGGTCGGTCTGCGTCGAGCGTTCCTGGCTCGCCGGGTCGACCAGCATCACGAGGGCCTTCCCGAGGTTCAGCAGCACGTTGCAGTACCACGTGTAGTCCGCCTCGCCGGCGGGCGGCGGCGGCAACGCGTCGGCGAACGCATTGGCGCCGCCGCCGCCGGCGGTCGACTGCTTCTTCTGCGCGACCGCCTTCGCGTCCTTCTTCCCGGCGGCCTTGCCACCGTCCGGCGCAGCGGCCGGGTCGGGCGCGTGCTTGGACAGCACCGCCGAGCGCACGCCGAGCCGCCCCGCGGCCACCACGTCGCGCGCGACCATCCCCGCCTGCACCGCCAGCTTCGGCAGGGCGGGGTCCCGCAGCGCGAGGCTTGCGAGGCGCGCGCAGAGCTCGGCGTTCGGGTCCCGCCGCAGGTCGGCGAGCGCGTCTCCCAGGATCTTCTCCTTGTCCCTCGCTTTTTCCGGGCCGGCGGCCGCCGCCGACAGCCCGGCCAGCACTTCAACCGCGGCCAGCACCTTCTCCTGCGGCGCAGACACCTCCGGGCGCAGTGGGATGCCGGGCGCCTTCGGCGCCGGGCCGGAGGCGAGCCGCTTGGCGGCGGCGAGTGCGAAGATGAGTGGCTTCGCGTCCATTGCCGTCGGCAGCGCTGCGATGGTGCGCGCGCAGAGCTCGTCGACTTCTTTCAAGACCGGCGACGCCGGGTCGCCGGTCGGGAAGGTGGACACACACGTGGCGGCAAGGGTTGATTCGGCGGCGTCGGGCGGCGAGTGGGACGCGACGTACTGCGCGAGCAGCGAGCGCGCGTGGTTTCCCGCGGCGGTCGCGAGGAGCGGGGCTTGGTACGCGGAGCACCTCGGGTACAGCCCGCACTCCGGCTTCGAGAGCAGCGCCGAGATCCTCGCGAGGACCCTGTGCGGCGGGTGCGCGAGCTCCGCAGAGAACGCGAGGTTTGCCGCCGTCCGGGACGGGTCCGCCGCGAACGCCTGCCACTGCGCGGCCGTCTCGACCGGCTGCCCGTCGGCGGACAGCAGCCGGGCTCCGACCCGCAGGCCGGCCAACGAACCGCCCGGGAGCGTGATCGCGTCGACGGTGAGCTGCGGGGAGAGGGCGAACCCGAAGTCGCCCGCCTTCGCGTCGCGGCGGGCGGCGACGTCCAGCCGGAAGGAGTGGAGGTAGTCGTTCCGGAGGAACACTTCGCGGTGCCAGTTCAGGTACTCCGCGGCGACGGCCAGCGCGACCCACGAGTCCTCGTCCGCCAGGCAAGCTTCCGCGAGATCAAGCGCGGTTGCGAAGCACTCTCCGACCTTCTCCATCGCGGCCAGGACGACCTGGCGCTGCGCCGCGGCTTCAGACGACTCAAGCGGTTCGTTGTCCGTCGGGGAGAGAAACTCACGCTGCCCCAGGGTCAGCCGCTTGGACGAGAGCTCGCACTTGTACGTTTCCGCGGCCGCGACGGACGCGAACGCTTGGTCGATCCGGAGCTTCCGGTCGACGGGGTGCCGCCACGGGCGGGCGAGAAGGTGTTTCGCGCTCGCGCGGACGATGCCGGCGTGCATCGAATTCTTCCGCTTCCAAGCCGCGCCGAGCACCGATTCCCACAGCGCCGCGCGCTGCCGCAGGACCGCCCGGCGGCGCTGCACGACATCCGGCGGCAGGTCGGAGGCGGCCGCCGACGGCGGCGCGGGGTCGGCCGGCGGGTGCTTGCCCTTCGGCGCCGGCTTCTCTTTTTTCCCGGCGGCGGGGCCGGGGTCTGGCGGCGCCGCGTCCGGGATGAAGTCCGCCGGCGGCTCCGTGGCCTGCAGGAGGTCGACGGCCTTGGCGAGCATGTGGTGCAGCGAGGTCTCCTGCTTCGTGCCGCTGATCCGGTCGAGGAGGAGGATGACCTCTTCCCGCGTGACCGCCTCCTTCTCCTCTTGAGTCTCCGCCGACGCGGAGTCGGGAACGTAGTACACATTCGACCGGAGCTCCAAGCACTGCTGAAGGGGCAGTAGGTATCTGTCCAGTGGCCGTTCCATCTCGTAAAGCTGCGCTTCCGCGTCGCTTACAACGTAGTCTTCGGACAGTGCCTTCGACACCTTCGCTTCAGCTTTCGTCAGGTACTCGCACGTGACGTCGTGTTCGGCGAGTTCGGTCAGCAGGAGCACGCGCAGTTTGTGCAGATTCGAATCGACCGATTCGAGCGCCTGGAGCGCTTGCTGCAGAACCTTCGCGATGCTCCCTCGGGTGTCGGGGTTGAGCAGCGGGAGGGCCGTGTTCCAGATGAGGATGCACCCGGTTTGGACCAGCTGCACGTCGCCGGTGCGGAGGGCGGAGGTGAGCGCCTTGCAGAGGGAGTGCAGGCTGGCCTCGATCTGCGCGACGAGCCCCGGCGTCCGCCGCTCGAAGTGCTGCGCGAGGCGCAGGTCTGGCGCGCCGCACTTCTGCGCCTGCAGCACGGCCAGCGCGTATTCCGCGAGGACCCGCGCCTTGAGCGAGGAGGACCGGAGGCACTTCAACCCGCAGTCCCGCGCCGCGGCGGGCAGGATATACTCCGCGGCGACGTTCACCAGCTCGGCTGCGGGAGGCGACAGCAGATCGCCCGGTGGAAGCTCGTGAACGTGCTCCTTCGTGAGCTCCGCGCCGCCGCCAGCCGCTGCGTTGTGCTCCACCGCCTTCTCGTACACTTCGAACAGCAGCGTCCGCTGGTTCCTCCCAGGAACCGCGTCCGCCGTCGGATCATCGAGAATCTTCGGCAGTGGATGCAGCGCGCACAGCAGCCCGATCTCCGCGAAAACCTCCTCCCGCTCCGCGTCCGTATCCTTCTTCCCCGTTTGATCGCCGGCCTCGGCCGGCTTCGACCCTTTCCCGAGGACGGCGCCGACTAGGGTTTCCTTCCCCAGGGCTTGGTACGCTGAAAAAAGCTCTGCCGCTTGCTCTCTCTCGCCGTCTATCAGGTTGCTGTACACCGTCTGGCACGCGACGATGCCTTTGACAACGCCCTGCAGCGCCGAGGCGCCTCCTTTCCCGGTTGCCGGGTCTTGCTTCAGGGCGAGCTGGACGCGCTTCAGCGGGCTTTTGAGGGACTCGAGCTGGTTCTTCTCGCACATCGCGGCAGCTGCGGCGAGCGTCGCCTTCGCGTCGCGCCCGGCTGCCACCTCTGCGACGACTTGGCGCATGAGCCAGTGGACGCGGGCGGTCCAGTTTTTGTACTGGATGGCTTCCAGGGCAGCGTTGACCTGCACGAGGGAGGGCAGCAGGAGTGACACGGTGCCCGAACGGTATAGGATGCGGGCGGCGCTCCAGTAGTAGTTCGTGCCCCTCACGACGAGGTGCGCCAGGTCCTTGTCGCGGAGGGCCAACGTGATGCCCTTTAACACTTTCACGACCGCCGTCTGCACCTTGTCCACCAGCGCCGCGCCGACTTTTCCCTTCAACTGGAACTCCGCGAGGACGCACTGGCAGTACAGCAACCGGCACCGCTCGGCCGGCGACGAGGGCTGCGTGGCCGCGAGGATGGAGAGGCACTTTTCTAAGATTTCGGCCTGCCCGAGGTCGCCGGCCTGCTCGGCGCAGTACAGGAAAGCGTCCGGCGAGACGGCTTCGCTGAAGGTCACCCCGACGACCTCGTTCTCCGAGGCGGTCTGGAGCGTGTCGAAGACCTTGCGCAGGATGCTCAGCGCCTGCGGCAGGTTCTTGTCCTTGTACTTCCGCACGTTGTCGAGGAGAGCGCACGCGCGCAGCTCGACGGTGGCCATCGCCTCGTTTTTCCCCCTTCTTCTTCTTCTTCTTCTTCTTCTTCTGCTCCTTCCGTGGAAGCGCGGGACACAGGGCGCCTCGCGGCGCCTGTTCCAACCCCCACTTTTGCCTGGTTTGTGTTGAATTGAGCGTTGTTGGAGAGCGAAAGTCCGCTTGGAAACCCAGGCGGCCTTCGTTCGAAAACGAGTGTGCACAGAAACTTAGTGTAGACGGGATAAAGAGTCAAAAGGGAGATTCTGGCAAAGCATGGTGCTGCGTATGCGACCTATACCCAGAACCCGTATTCTGAAGGCCCAAATCCAACTGGCGAGCCTGCTTCGGACCGTGTCTCTAGGTTAAAACCGGCTCGGTGCTTCTCACACCGTGTCGCTAGGTTAAGAGGTCCGAGTCGGCTACACACCGCACATCTCACAGTCACAACATCGGGGCGATTCGTGCCGGTTAAATGTTATACCGCCTTCTTTTTCGGGTGGGAAATCCTGGCCAGCCACCTAAAAGACACCTGGCCCCGTCCTTTTAGCTTTCACAATACAGTAGTAGGGCAGCCCGCAAGCTTGGCAGCAGGTAAAAGACAGGTGCTTCGTTTTGTGTGTGCACGTCGGTTCCCCTCATATTGGTGCCATGGTTCTTCATGGTCAGAAGTTCCGATCAACCAGCTGAGAATGTTAATTCCAAAAGGGGAAGCAAAAGAGCTCAGAAAGGCGTGAGGAAAGAAAGCAAAGCGAATCCTCAGCGTTTCCCGAGGGGGGGGGAAGGCAGCAAAGCAAGGGACAGTCTTTCGCACCCAGACGGCCTGTAAAGGCCGCTGGGGTACCAAAGTGAGTTTCGTAGGATGAGAGCGGCGATGGGAAAGGTAGACGGGAGTGCGGGCGAGAGAGTGAGAGAGAGGAAAAGAAAGTACAGCATGTAGTGGAAGGCATCCGGTAAAGAAACAAGAACGGTGAAGGCGGTGACAGCGTAAACTGCAGGGTGGGGGCAAAGCATGGGGAGAGGAGGCCACGTCAAAGAACGAAAGTCTTTGCGAGCTTCGTAGGACTCTGAAGGGAGGAGCTGAACACCTCAGTATTGATACAATTCTTGATAATACAGCCTATGTGCTGGCACAAACCACGAACCGCACAGCTCTGCACTGTACAAACAACGGCCAAGTCGCACAGACTTGCGCACCCTTGGCAAAATGGCCTTGCAGCCCAAACAACCAGCCACACAGCCTCTGTACCGTTCTTTGCTCAAAAGAAGGCATCCTGGATGAATCTCGGCCCCCATTCGGCCTCAGAATACGGGTCCAGCGGGTCGCACGCCCCCACGTACAGCATCGTACTTCGCCAGAATCTTTGTATCGAACTTCCCTGTTGTAGAAACGTTCTGCTCAGTGCGGCAACAGTCACTTTCGCACCGCTGAATCCGTCAGGATGCGCGCCACTCGCTGAAGCGCCGAACCGTGCGCGCACTTTCAAGAGTACTCGCTAGTAACACTTGCGGCTGGGTCAAACTTCCATTTCTAGACCCCGAAATGACCACCGAGAGCAATAGGCCGAAAATACTGCAGCTGAAGGCTATCGTCGATGCAAGGTAAGGGCTTGAACCCCGTTTCTCAGGTTCAGAGGTCCCTTGGTAACAGAGGTAGCATATCCACGTGCACAGAATCGTACTTTGCCAGAGCCTTTCTGACCAACCCCTTTTGGTATCGCCAGTGAGAGCAAAGACAGTAGTCAGCAGATAGCTAAGTGTCGGACAGCCAGAGCGCAGGCGGCAGGCATCGTCCTTCGCCAGAATCGCCTTGTCTATAAGAAGCCGGTGTTTTTGGGTCTGTTGCGCCCCCACTGCCTCCATGCATTTAAGATGGTACGTACACAGACGAGCGAAAGATCTCACTGCGACAGATAACATTTCGTCTGTCGCGGTAAAGGAGCCCCTCGAGGACCACAACGCCGAAGTTGCCTTCTTGACGGCCCTATTTCCTGCCCGTGAAGGGCACGAGGTACAAGATTCGCTCTCTGCAACTTGTCGCTCGCAATGTACGTCCGGCATGGCGGCATCGCATGGAATGACTTGCCGTAGTCTGGCTGCGCTTCTTCTCACGGCTGGCGTACGAGTGCAGCATGGGGTTCCCCTGCGTCCTTCAGCCCTTGAAGGGCACAGAAACCGATCGTCATATGCATGGCTGGTTCGGAGACACCAGTCGGGTGGGGGAGTTTTGCTGGGCACAGCTGTTAATCACCCCTGCGCGCAGCAGTACGGCACACACTTTCGTGTGTCCGACGCGTATTCAAGCTGCCGTTATGGAGACGCTGCAACCGTCGTCACACTCTTCGTGTGGCTGTCGCTTCAAGCTGGGCTCGCCTCAAGCTGCAGCTCTGGAGAACGAGAGACCCGGGGAGTGCTTCTCAACGGGCTGGGGGTCGTAAATGAAGCCAGGAGACCTCGGGGGTGCGTGGCCTCTTGCCGAGGTGAAATAGGGACCAATCTCCCACAGGATCGGCTCTCACGCGGGACGATGCGTTTGATGTCGATGACTTTGACGTGCGGTTTGTCGGACAAAGTCGTAGAACTTGTCCGGCGACGCCTTCTTGACGGCGTGGGTCGTGTTCCGCTTCTCGCGGCAGGGGGTTCCCCTGCGTCCTCCCGCCCTTGAAGAGCACAGAGACCGACACGCCGGTCATCGCCATATGCATGGCGTTTGGAGACACCAGTCAGGTGGGGTGTTTGGCTGGGCGGCACAGCTGTTAATCACCCCTGCGCGCAGCAGTACGGCACACACGTTTCGTGTGTGCCGGCGCGTATTCAAGCTGCCGCTCTGGAGACGCTGCAACCGTCGTCACACTCTTCGTGTGGCTGTCGCTTCAAGCTGGGCTCGCCTCAAGCTGCAGCTCTGGAGAACGAGAGACCCGGGGAGTGCTTCTCAACGGGCTGGGGGTCGTAAATGAAGCCAGGAGACCTCGGGGGTGCGTGGCCTCTTGCCGAGGTGAAATAGGGACCAATCTCCCACAGGATCGGCTCTCACGCGGGACGATGCGTTTGATGTCGATGACTTTGACGTGCGGTTTGTCGGACAAAGTCGTAGAACTTGTCCGGCGACGCCTTCTTGACGGCGTGGGTCGTGTTCCGCTTCTCGCGGCAGGGGGTTCCCCTGCGTCCTCCCGCCCTTGAAGAGCACAGAGACCGACACGCCGGTCATCGCCATATGCATGGCGTTTGGAGACACCAGTCAGGTGGGGTGTTTGGCTGGGCGGCACAGCTGCTAATCACCCCTGCGCGCAGCAGTAGGGCACACACGTTTCGTGTGTGCCGGCGCGTATTCAAGCTGCCGCTCTGGAGACGCTGCAACCGTCGTCACACTCTTCGTGTGGCTGTCGCTTCAAGCTGCGGCTCTGGAGAACGAGAGAGCCGGGGAGTGCTTCTCAACGGGCTGGGGGTCGTAAATGAAGCCAGGGGACCTCGGGTGCGTGGCCTCTTGCCGAGGTGAAATAGGGACCAATCTCCCACAGGATCGGCTCTCGCGCGGGACGATGCGTTTGAAGTCGATGACTTTGACGTGCGGTTTGTCGGGCAGGTCGAAGTCGTAGAACTTGTCCGGCGACGCCTTCTTGACGGCGTGGGTCGTGTTCCGCTTCTCGCGGCTGACGTGCGAGTGCAGCATGGGGTTCCCCTGCGTCCTCCCGCCCTTGAAGGGCACAGAGACCGACACGCCGGCCATCGTCATTTGCATGGCGGGGTTCGTCTTGTAGAACTTGTCGTTGGCGACGTACCTCGCCGGGTCCTGCCTGGCAGCGTCGCGGGAAATCACCCTGTCGAGCCTCAGGTTGTGCTCGGTCCGGGGCTTGATGCTGTCGTAGTTCGGCTGGTAGTTGCACTCCTTAGTGATGCTCCGCACGAACAAGGCTTCGTGCCCGGACGTTCTGTTCATGTCCGCCGAAGGGACGTGCCGCTGGCCTTGACTCGGCGGGATGTCATACTCCAGGTCGTGCGGGACTGTGTTCAAGAACTCCGTCCGATCCGTCTGCAAAGAAAAGTCGACAGCTCCGCGAGGCTCGCGCCTGTTTTGGGGGTTAGAGTTCAAAATTCGCTTGAGATTTCTTGGAATTTCAAAAGAGTCGCCGGGGGGACCGTCGCCAACAGCGGCGGTTTGTAAAGCTGATCACATTGGCGGACGCCTTCATTGCGATTGTTGGTTTTTTTTCGGAAGGGGCTCGTTCGTGTGTGTGTGTGTGGAATTCAATTATGGGTAACCCCTGCTGCGGAATATAGCCCAGGCTTTTAGCTTTCTCACGTCACAGCTGATGCTCCTGCCGTCTGCTCGCGGTGTCCGCGCGGTGTTCGGAACTGCAGCCTTGTTTGATCTAGGCTTCCTGCTTCGTGGCCCATGTGCTGCATGGCGCAGCATGTCGCCGGGGGTAGTCGTCGCTTTTTGCATGCGCTGCACCGAGGCGCGTCATGCCTCGCACATCTCGCTGTCGTATTCACGGCTCGCCTCGCCGTTGGTCGGGATCGCTGACTGCTTGTACCCATCTCCTGCTGCCTTCCCTTCCAATCTGCTGCTTTCTCCCACGTCGCCTTGTAGAATTGCTCCGGGTGTACGCTCGCCGCCCATGTCTCATGCGCCTTTACAAACGGGTTCGACTGTGCCATCGCGTCTGCGGTCGGGTTCCATTGGCTCATTGCCAGCAACACTGCTTCGGTTTGTGGGGCGAGTTCTGCCCGGCACGAAATGCCTTGCATGACCCCGCCGCCCAGCGCTGTGGCGCTGGTGACATTGGCCACGTGCCCACAATGCCATGCTACGCCACTGATCCGTGTCACCACGCTGGTGACTGCTCGTAGGGACTGGCTTTTCGCCAGTGCGCTGTTCCTGTAGGCATCGTATTGCGCTTTTACTGTCCCTACTTGCGCACCGGTTTCTGCTTGGACCATGTCCATGGCCGCGTTGCTCAACGCGTCCGCGTCGATGTTCCTTCTCCGAAGCACGTGTTCCAGGTTGGACGAAAATCGCGGCGATAGGTCGGCCATGTTCGCCGTCGCTTGCAAAAAATACGGTCGCAGGATGGAGTTGCACACGGCCGTCCCATTTACCGGGCCTATCACTACTTGCGAGTCGCCCCTGACCCTTGTGTGTGTGTGTGTGAGAGAGAGGGTCATTGCTCATGGTGCTGGTTTTGGGGCATAAGGAAAGGCGAGAAACATTTGCGGTGGTCACTGTTGGTCTGGTAGGTTGTGCTACCTCCGTGGGAGAGAGGGGCAGCATGGCGGTGGCAATAATTTCGTTCAGGCGGCTCACCTGACCGAAAGGAACACGCGACATGACGTGCTCGAAGACGTAACATGATCCCATGCAAGGTTGCTGATCTATTCTCCGTTCAAGCCGGCCGCACAGTTTCATTGGACCAAGATTCTGGTGTCACGGGATAAGCCGGCAGCCGCTGCTTATCGGCTTATCACATGGCTGGCGACTTCAAGTCGAAAACGACAGCCTTGTCGTTCATAGGCCTGAGCAGCGTACCCGGCTTCCAGCCCCGGCCCCGCCACCGCATGCCCGAAACCGGGCCGACCATCATGCAGCAGGTGAAAACCGGCTACGGCACAGCGCCGGCGTACCCGCCCGAGCGGACGGACAGAGCGCGGCGATGGGTAATCCCCAGAGCGCCACTGGCCAACCCGGATCCCCTGCACCTCCCACACGCAGTGCCGGAGGCGACGAAGAATGCCCCCAAGTGCGCTACCCATCACAAAGGGAAGTGCGCAGTCTGTCGCGCACTCGGACACCACCACGGCCCTACGGTGGAGGCATGTTGCCGACACCACCACGCCGACAACGACGGCTTACCTCCGGCCGTCTGCGACCGGCACCGCATGACGAGATGCGTGGAGTGCAACACGCCAACAGCGTGCTGCAAGGCCGGCCACCATGACTGCCGCGAACACGCCCGCGGTCCGTGTGACGACTGCCGCGGCTTACCGACGCTAGCGGAACGGCGGCCGTCAGCCTGCTGCAAAAAGGGCCACCACGTGCCAGCGCCCCCGAAGCCAGCCCCCGCTAAGCCGAAGCCAACAACGCCGCGGAAGAAGGGCCGACAGAAGCCGACGACACCACCGCGCATGAAGAGGACGCGTCAAGCGTCCCCAAAGGCGGCCAAGATGGCGAAAAAGCACGCTCCGACCGAGCCGGCCCGAGCGACACCACCAAGAAAGGGGCAGAAAAGAGCCCGACTCCCGACACCACCGAATGACCCGGCGGGAAAACCCGGAAAAAAGCACGCGGCGCGAAAGCGCAACATTTCGAGAATGGAGCTGGATATCACCAGCCCTGCCACCTGGACTTCATCCTCATCCATGTCAGGATCGCCCCCTCGAGCGACTGCTTCGGCAGGACAGCCGGCGCGAAAGCGCAACAAACGGAAAATGGAGCTGGTTATCATCAGCCTACTATCACCGTCCTCGTCCGCTTTGAGATCGTCCTCGGACGACGTATTCAAATAACCCTAGCCAATGACAAATGCAAGCTTACCCCTGTGGTACCTGCATTCCAAGTTCATACTGCTTATCGGAGAAGGTAGAACGTCGGCGTTTCACAGGACGAGGTCGTCTGCTGGCACCAACGCGTGCGAGGGCGACAGCGAGAAGTTCCAGTGACGGCACAGGAGCAGCCTCGGGTGTTCAACTCCGTCTGCGGAACACCATCCATCGCCTAGAGCAGCTACACCGGCACCTTACGAACCGAGGGGGACCACAGTCGACGCCGAGTCAGATGCAGAACTGCTGGAAGAACTGTAGGAAGCTCGCGAGTGAGTGCGCAGCACTACGCGGAAAGCCGATGACGGCATGGGACGAATTGCCCAGTCTCCAGGAGTGCAGCAGTCTGTTGCAGGCAGTCCGGGAGAGGAACGGAGCGATCGGAAAGGCCAGCATGGAGGCTCGACGTGCAAAATACTTCACCGGAGCGACAAAGCGAGCGGACGAAAACAGGCGGAGTGTCGTAGCGTGGTGCCGACGGCAACACAGGCAGGAAGCGACCACGCTGGAAGGTGAGCGGACCACGGCAAACGCAGAGGAAATGGACGCAGTGCTTCAGGACGCATGGGATCCGGTCTTCCGCGCCTACAAGGACGGTCCCGAGCCGCCCTACACACCTTTTGCTGGCCGGTACCAGCGCTACATCGATGGACACCCTCAGGAAGTAGGCGAGATCACGGGGACAGAGCTACGCGCGCTGCTAACGAAGAAAGGCGTCAAGGGTGCTTGCGGGATCGACGGCTGGAGGATGGCTGAGCTGAAGGCACTCCCCGACCTGTACCTTGAATCCCTGGCCACGCTGTTGAACCTGGTCGAGAGAACGGGGATCTGGCCGCAGGCAATGCGAACAGCTCTCGTGAGTATGATTCCGAAGGGCGACGACGGGCAACCGCTCAACATGCGACCGATAACGGTGACATCCTGCGTGTACCGCCTCTGGGCCTGCCGGCGTCTGAAGGATGTTGCGGTGTGGCAGGAGAGTTGGGTCGAGGAGGGTCAACACGGTTTCCGACCTGGCCACCGGGGAGAGGACCCGTTGTTTACAATGACGCTCGAGATCGAACGCGCCTTGCTGAGCGGCGAGCCACTGTGCGGGCTATCTCTGGATTTCTCGAAGTGCTTTGACCGCGTCCCGCGGGAAATCGCACTCCGCCTCATGCAGGACCTCGGGCTCCACTCCCGGATTCTGAAACCGCTGAAGTCCATCTACGACACCCTCGTCAGGCGGTTCAAGCTCCCCCTCGGGGTCGGAAAGGAGTTTCAGGTGACGAACGGCATTCTGCAAGGGTGCCCTATCTCGGTCATCCTGATCAACGCGCTGCTGTCAGTGTTGATGAAGGCGGTAAAAGTCGAGGCACCAGGCGTGTCGACGCAGTCGTACGCAGACGATGCGAATTTGTTGGCGAAGCACTCCGAGGCAGATCTGCAACGGGGCGCGGACTTAGTCGATGAGTTCTGCGCGCTGACCGGCATGTCGCTGAACATGGAGAAGACGGTAACGTTCGCGACGGGGCTGGGCCGTAGGACGAAGATCTTCCGCAGCAGCACGGGCGAGCAGTTCGCACAGAAGGAATCGCTGAAGTGCCTGGGGGCTAAGGTGAGCACCTCACGCAGCGGCCGCGACCACTTTGACTCTTCCCGGTTTGAAGCAGCAGCAACCACAGCTCGGAACCTACGGCACGTCCCAATTCCGAGGCAGCAGAAAACCCTCATCGTTCAATCAGCCATCCTGCCCGCCGCTCTCGCGAGAATATCGTTCGCGCCCCCTACGACTGAAGCCGTGGAGAAGCTGGCGACAGCGTTAACGAGAGCGATCTGGGGGCCGAAGAATCCGAAGCGCTCCTCGGAAGTAGTCTTGGGAGTCCTCGAAAAAGCCCACTTGACGCACCCTGCGACGGCGACGGCGTACCGAATAACCGCGGATTTCTACAGCGCCTGTGGGAGACTGCCGCACCTGATGCCGCTGATGACGGAAGTCCGGCGCCTATACGGCGAACGAGTGACCGCAGCCCTTGGCCCGGTGGGAACCGCGGTAAGGCACGGCCTGCAACCCTGCGGCCACACGTGGAACGGCGGCCCGCCGTCGTCCGTCAACCTGGACGGAGCTGCACTCCGACCCCTGGCAATGTCCGCCTCCTCGCGAAATCACATCATCCGCGACAACCTGCGGAACCGACTGTGGAAGCGGTTGGAAACACGACGGCCAAGCTTCTCCGGCATCACCAACATCGCGATCGAGTCCACCAACGCTCTATGGACAACGCGCCACTGTCCGCCCCAGAACGCGCTGCTGATCAGGGTTGCCCTCGCAGGTGGCGTGAACACCGCCGAATACACGTCGAGATTTCGCCAAGGCGGAAGCCCCGCCTGTACGTTGTGTGGCTCGGGAGCATTGGAAGACGAGCACCACGTCTACTGGGATTGCACGGCCTTCGAGAACATACGCACGAAGCCCGAGTACGCGGGGATCGCACAGTCCGACAGGAGGCTCTGGCCGAGCTGCCTGCGGGAGCACGGAATCGTGACGCCGGCGACACGGGAATTTGCCGGGCCGGTACAAGCGCTGATGGCAGAGATCCTGGCGGAGCGGGCGCGCCGGATCAGCGTTAGATGGCTAGAACGTAAGGCGGCGACCCCCTGGGAGCGCTGCGCGCAGATGCCAACGGCGAAACGCGAGTTCCCGTTCCGGCGCATCGCCCCGGCCTGGGCGTGGCTACGCTACTGGGACGAAGGGACATTCCTGGCAGCGATCGACTGGCTCTCGGGCCTCGAATGGTCATCGGATGGCGACATGGCAGCGGTAGAGGCAGCTATCGACTTCGAGCTGTTCTCGGGCCTCGACATCAAGGCACCTAGCAAGGCGGCCAAGACGCATCGGGAGAAGGCCAACGGGATGCGCTGCATGTTGAGCGCAATCAACAAGCTGGCCGTGCAACAACAACTCGGCAAGTGCCTCCCTGGCGACTTCAAGTCGAAAACGACAGCCTTGTCGTTCATAGGCCTGAGCAGCGTACCCGGCTTCCAGCCCCGGCCCCGCCACCGCATGCCCGAAACCGGGCCGACCATCATGCAGCAGGTGAAAACCGGCTACGGCACAGCGCCGGCGTACCCGCCCGAGCGGACGGACAGAGCGCGGCGATGGGTAATCCCCAGAGCGCCACTGGCCAACCCGGATCCCCTGCACCTCCCACACGCAGTGCCGGAGGCGACGAAGAATGCCCCCAAGTGCGCTACCCATCACAAAGGGAAGTGCGCAGTCTGTCGCGCACTCGGACACCACCACGGCCCTACGGTGGAGGCATGTTGCCGACACCACCACGCCGACAACGACGGCTTACCTCCGGCCGTCTGCGACCGGCACCGCATGACGAGATGCGTGGAGTGCAACACGCCAACAGCGTGCTGCAAGGCCGGCCACCATGACTGCCGCGAACACGCCCGCGGTCCGTGTGACGACTGCCGCGGCTTACCGACGCTAGCGGAACGGCGGCCGTCAGCCTGCTGCAAAAAGGGCCACCACGTGCCAGAGCCCCCGAAGCCAGCCCCCGCTAAGCCGAAGCCAACAACGCCGCGGAAGAAGGGCCGACAGAAGCCGACGACACCACCGCGCATGAAGAGGACGCGTCAAGCGTCCCCAAAGGCGGCCAAGATGGCGAAAAAGCACGCTCCGACCGAGCCGGCCCGAGCGACACCACCAAGGAATGGGCAGAAAAGAGCCCGACTCCCGACACCACCGAATGACCCGGCGGGAAAACCTGGAAAAAAGCACGCGGCGCGAAAGCGCAACATTTCGAGAATGGAGCTGGATATCACCAGCCCTGCCACCTCAACTTCATCCTGCTCCACATGCTCATCCACATGCTAATCCATGTGGTTCATGTACTTAAAAGAACTCAATGCTTATCGGCTTATCACGTGGGCGGCCCTGAGATTACCCCCTCAGGTGACACCACTTTATCTTTAGCCATACTTCAACTCTCTTGAGGACGCTCGTCGGGTCTCCGGGGGACGCTCATCGGCTTCGAGGCAGTGTCATCAAAACACAACACAAAGAAGTGGTCAATGGGGCCAGGACCGGGCAAACCACGACAAGTTGGGCAAAAGGACCGCAACGTGTCGGTTGTCACCCCTGACTTCTTTTCTGCGAGCCAAGACAAGTTGGACAGGTGGGTTCCTCCTTGAAATGCGTGCCGGCGGCATTTCTTGTGAGTTCTACATGTTTCCGTCTACTTGTTGCTGTTGGTGGTGGGGGGAGTCATTTGCAAGCAAATGAGTACCACATTATGCCAGCTTTTCGCTACGTGACTCCAGAAGGGTCACTTTTTCCGCGCTTTCGTCGTGAAGGGCCGACCCTTGCCTGCAGGTTGTCGATCCTCTTAACCTCAGCCGCTGATGACCTCTTCGGTCTCTCCCACCAATCGAACACAAAGAGAATACCTGGGCTTGCTAGTTTCGTAGTGATGGACAGGGTCGAGGGTGGCCTTCGGTCGTTGCATTTCGGTTGGCCGCTGGTCCCGTCCGATGGACCGGTTGAAATTCGCGGGCTCCGCAGCCTGGTACCTCAGCTTGTCGCTCGAAGAGTTGTACATGATGTGCGAAGCCGGGTACTGGTGCAAATCGCTGCCCGTGCCGGCGGCGTTGATCTGCCGCCCAGTGCGGCTGGCCATCTGCTGCGCGTCCGTCGCCGCCTTGGCGCGGCTCACCTGGTCGCCGAACTTCGTCCCGCCCTTGTTCCCCAGCGCTCCGCCCTTGTTGGCGTCGTAGATGACATCCGGTGCTTCCGACCTTTCGCTATACCCTTTGAACTGCGCGGTGGTGTTGGGTTTGCACTGATGCTTTGGCACAAATGGAGAATTGGAATGGACCATTTGCGGTGTGATCCACAGTAGAACACTGAACTTCCCATGAACTTACTAAGAACTTCGCAAGTACTTCCCAGGTTCACCCCCATGTACACCCCGAATAGGGTAAAATGGCGATTTCTGGCGATTTTTTTGCTTTCAGTACTTCTCGTGAACTTCCCAAGTACTTCCCAAGTGCACCCCCATGTACACACGTAAAGTGGCGATTTCTGGCGATTTTTTGCATTCAGTACTTCTCGTGAACTTCCCAAGTACTTCCCAAGTACACCTCTTGTACACCCAAGTAAGGCCACCGGATCACACCAATCTACTAGGAAGTCGGCGCGAGATCGGGCGAACCTTGTGCGCTCACTTCGTTTGACCGTGCACCTAATGATCAGGGCTTTCCCCATACTTCGTTTCGTGTTTTAAGCTGACTTTTTGGAGATGCGCGCAGGATGAACACACCACCCGAGCCTACAACAGGAGAATTCGGGTCTTCTGAGACTGGTTTTTCTTGGTTGGTGGATGGAATGTGATCTCGCCTGGTTGGCCCGTTGACATGGTCAACGCTCACAGGCACCCTCAATCCCATTCGCAGATCAGCAAGTTAGCAGGCTCTGTCTGACGCCTTTCTTTCCTACCCTTTCCGATGATGATTACTTCGGATGGCGTGGCGAACTCGATTGCCCAAGCCAAGATCGGAGTGCAATGACCGAAGACTTAAGCCGACACCGAGTGCGATGAGGTCAGAAGCTAGCTGGCAATTCCTACCTTTTTCCCGCTTGGCCAAACAGAATAAAATCGGCATGGTTAAAAAGTTGTCACGGTTCTCGAAGGCGTTCTTCTGACTCCGAGCTCAAAGTACTGTGCAGTGCGGGTGTGAGTTGACCGCGATTATGAACGTAAAGCGAAGCCTTTCACGGGGTAGCAGGGCAGAGGTAATGTCATGCCGCGGCCGCCCTGCTGTGACGTCGCGGAGGGGGTAAACGCATACGATGATGGGATGCCCGCGCGATGTGTTGCGAGACCAGTCGAGGAAGACAGGGCGAACCTCGGGCTTGGCGCCGCGCGCACTCTCGTCGTACGGGTGGTACGTGCGGTCCGGTACCGGCGCCTTCGTCGGCGACAGCGCCGCGATCTTGACGCCGGAGGTGAATGCGCTCGTGCCCTTCTGCGACGCGGCGTTCGGCTGCCGCTTGGCGGCCCACGCCGCGTAGTCGGAGCCCCGCCCGCCGGCCTTGTCGCCCGCCGGCGGCGGCGGCACCGGCACCAGGTTGCTGCTGGTCTGCGCCGGGTCCGACGCAGTACCGTTGTTCTTCGACAGCATGAAGTCCTCCGGGGGGGGTGCTGGGACGGCCGGCTCCGGGCCTTGCCGCGGAGCGTACGTGGGGGAGGTCATCACCCAGCCGGACCGATCGTAGTGCTTTTCATGCTCCGGGTGCCGGAAAGTCACGCACCGCGAAGACACGTCCACGACCGAAAACTTCGGCCGGTAATGCCCCACCGGTGGCGTCTTGAGGTGGCTCGGCTCGGAGAACCGGTTGACGGTCAAGAAGCACGCCGACGGCTGCTCCGCGGCGGGCCGCGCCCGGCCGTGCGCCGCCCTCTGCCGCACCGGCGACAGCGGCTGCGCCGGCGGCTTCGCCGCCTGCGGGTTGGCTGGCGGCGGCGACGCCGCCCGCGGCTTCGGGTCCTCCGGCGCGGGCGGGGCCGGCGGGCGGTCGGCCAGGTGCATCTTCTTGTTGAAGGCGGAGATCCGCTCGCCTTCGAAGAGCCCGTTGAGCTTGCTCGCCAGCTCGAGGTGGCCCCGGGGCGATGAGCTCATCTCCTTCTTCCGGCCGGAGTCCTGGCCCGGCACCGCGGTCCCGAAGGTGTCCAGCTGGCTCGGATCCACGATGTCGGCGAGCGAAAACGCGGCCTTCTTCTCCTTCCGCATCCTCTTCTGCAGCGCTGCGACCCCGTTGCGCACCAAGACGTCGGTGTGCATCGAGCTGTGCGCCATCTTTCCCATGCGGCTGATGCTCGGCGCCGGCGTCAGCTTCTCTTCCAGCAGCGCCGCATCCATCGTGACGGCCCGGCCCCGGTGTGTGAAAAGGGGGGATGGAATCTTAGTTTATTAGAGTTATAGTTCGCTTGAGAATCCGGGATTTTAGAGTCTCCGGGTGACCTTCGTCGAATGGGTTCTTTGAAAGCTAATACGTTCTGGGTGGGTTTGGGGGGGGCATGCATGGCTTCTTTCGTGTACACTTTACTTGCTTGCTTTGGCAAGCCTGGTTCGGAACAACTTGTGACCAACACCAAGATCTCACCAGGCTAGGGGAGGCTTCTTGGGCCCCCCATGTCGTACAGGTGTATTGTTGCTTAAACAGAACCCTGCCTCAGATGCATGTTCGTTGATGACGGCAAGTCATTTTCGAGGAAGATGTCAGGGGATTAGTTTCCGTTGCAGATTTAGACCGTCGGTCTAAATCTGCAAACCGGACTTGGCCGGGGGAAAAAAAAATGCACTTGGCTTTGTCCCAGGCCGGCAAGGTCTGTCTTGCCCTTCACCCAGGTGACCATAAACTGGTCGGAGCGAAGATCCCGGCGCTGCAGCTGTACATGGAAGTGCTCCAGCCGCTCCAGATCTACCCAACGTGCCCCCGTCGCTAGCTGTAGAGCGAGGGCAGCCGATTGGATCAGAGAGCCCTTCGGAAAGGACTCCTTGATGGATCTCAGCGTCGGTACCCGTCGCATTTTCGCTTCGTGCTTTCTGAAGAGCTCTAGGCGGTTGGTAAGAGCACGCCGCTAGGCCGATTACGGAGTCTTCAGCGATTGACGGTAGTATGTCAGGTACTGTCGCGCCGAGGCAGCCTGGATCTGACCAAGGTCCACTAGTCTCTCTCACAGGTGGAAGGCCTCCTCCCGGGTGATGTGCGGCTCGATCGCCCGAAGCTGAAGCTCGAAGGCCTCGCTGCGTCGCATGACCGACAAGAAGGAGTCTTGTCCGCGGAAGCAGGCGGACATCGTCTTCAGCAAGTTCCGCCTGAGAGAAGGGAGTTCCGGGCCTGCAAGGCGGTTGAGCTTCCTGATTCGACCCTGTTCCAATTGTTCTCGCCAAATCCTGAGAGCGTCTGGTTCTCTGAGTATCGCCGTCTGCTGTGGGCCGTCGTGAGGCTTGAGCGATTCCGACGTCGACGGCCCCACGGGCTGTTGAGCGCCGCGAAGGCGAAGCGAATTCAACCACCGGGCCGCCGCAGACTGACTTGGGCCGTGGCATCACAGGCTGTTGTGTGCCTTTGAGAGACCGGGGTGGGTTCAATACCCGCGGCATCAGCTGCAACCTGCCGACCCGAAGCTGAACACATTGAACGGCAGCGGCTGGGTCTCAGCAGCGGAGGCTCAGCAGCCTTCCAGCACCTTCAGCACTGCTACAAACACCACACCCCCCGCCTATATTTACTTCGAACACCGTTTTCTTGATGGTAACAAGCTTGCTTGTCTATATCAAAAAGTGTCGGATGGCAGCGTGCTGTGTTAAATCACTCAAAACAGGGTTTGCGGCGTTTGTATCGCCTCATGCCTGCGGTCCCGACTCAGGGGCAGGGACACTCGTGACAGATTCGCCTTGCCAGAGGCGCTCAACACCACGTGGGTATGTCCCACTTGCTGTTGGCTGGTGCACAACGGCAGCCCGTTGATTCCGGTTGAACCGGAGCCCGAGGAAGCCGAGGAGGTACTGCCGCCTGAGTGGGAGGCTGAGTTAGTCTTCGGCGCGGGTTCCCAGGCCTCGGTGATCGCACCGGTCCCGGTTGAATTGCTCCACCACAAAGATCCGGGGGAAGCCCAGTTGGCAGCCCTTGCCAACAGCAGCGGGCGGCCCTGATGGCCCTCGGTTGCAGAGACCTCCGAGTTCCGTTTGATCTTGATATTCGAAGGGTTTCCGAATGGATCCCATATTTGGGCTCTCCTGACTGCGTCATCGAAATTCTTAACAGAATCCGACAGCGGTACGGGCCTTTTTTAGAGCGCCCGAACTCCCCGTCAGCATGAGCATGCGCACCTTGTGGAAAATGGTGTGGAACAGTCGTTCAAAGCAAAATGGAACTTGGCGCGAGGACAACTTGAGAGTTCTTCACATCGCAATGAAGCGCATGGAAACCTTGAAGTATTTCAAGGAGGCGGGCGTTCCCCGCGGCGTTGCTCGGGCTCGAGGTATTGCCTACGAGGCATATCTCGACGGGATCGAGTATCAGGAGTTTGCTGATCTCGTCCTCATGGTGGCCGTCAACAAGACCGAGTCCGCCGATGAGGTTAAGGCAGCTCGGAGAGCAGCGCAGGCTACTCCGTTCGCGAGCGGGCGTCCCATAGCGGTGAACCGCGGGGCCGCCGGACGTTCGTCTGGTTTCAAGAGGAAGTCCGGACACGACAGCGGCCCCCAAGCAAAAAAGGGAAAATGTTGACTCCTCGGGACCTCGGCTCCCCCGACTCAGCAGTCTTTGGCGTCCCGGTTAGCGAGCTCCCTTCCGACGTACTCGTACGAGGGCACACAGCAGCCTGTGATGCCGCGGGTAATGAACCCGCCCCAGTCTCGCAAGGGTACACAACAGCATGTGATACCTCGGGTATTGAATCCGCCCCAGGCACACATCAGCCTGTGATGCCTCGGGTATTGAACCCGCCTCGATCTCGCGAAGGCACACGTCAGACCGTGATGCCGCGGCTATTGAACCCGCTCCAGTCTCGCAAAGGCACACAACAGCCTGTGATGCCTCGGGTGTTGAACCCGACCAAATGTTGCGAAGGCACACGACAGACCGTGAGGCCGCGGGTATTGAACCCACCCACTCTCGCGAAGGGCTACAGCAGCCTGTGATGCCTCGGGTGTTGGACCCGACCCAATCTCACGAAGGTACACAACAGTACCACTGTGCTTACCGGGCCAAGGTCCTGTTTAACAACTGAGTAACCCACACGAGCTAAGAGTGGCCCACACATGATAAAGGGGGGGCGAAATTATTTTCGCCCAAATCTTCCCGTGAAAATAAAACTTACTGGAGATAAACCCCCACTAACGCAACAAGAAGGGGGCAGCGTCGTGATTTGGCGTCGCCCCTGCTGGGTCACGACAGGTGAGTGGCGTCACCTCCCCGTAAGCGAGCAAGGCGAGACGCGACGGGAGACACCACCCCACCGCCTGATCAACGGGGGGAATCCGTAGCGCGACTGAAGATGCTGGGTAGCGGAATATAAAGTATCGTGACCCGGCGAAACGCAGGTGCTCCCGTCGTGTCACCGCCGAAGGGGCAGCAGTCAGAAAGAACTTAGCTAAATGACAGGTTGGGTGACGCCGCCTTTCCAAGCCAGTTAGGGGGAAGGACGTGATGCGGCTGCTTCGGCAGCGACCCTGGTGGAGGAAAACCACGCGCACACGCCGGGGGAAAATGTTTCTTGGGTTTGAAGAGCGCGGTGCTTGCACCACTGAGGCCAGGTTATTTAACCGCGGATTTAGTGAAGGATTGTTCAGGAAACGGTCGCGAGCGAAACCCGACCAGGTAACGACCATTTCACTGTCTTCTTTGTTTTGTGATGCGAACATCACGAGGAGGGGGGGGGGGGTTTGCAAGAACGTGCTTGGAATGGGTATGTGCTCAACACCGCACTGGTCCCGTCTGCGCCGTGTTTCGGTCCTTTAAGCCACGGACACATAAGGCGGACCATCATCAGCGCGGAACCTGAGTGTCTGCAGACAGGACTGCGGTGTGAGTCTGGTTTGTCAGGCGGCTGTTCGTAGCTCGTCACAGCCAGGACCACCCGTGCTACTAGAGCACAGGCGAATCCGTCACGGGGAGAAGGCCCCTACAACCGTGTCTGAGCAATCAGTTAAAAAACTCAGGGCACTCGCCCTGATTGTGACTGCGACTCGCTAGGCAGCACTGACTTGTCTTCTTTTTACGGTGGCAATCTGCGAAGTAAACTCCGCAGAGCACAGTGGACATGGGGTTGCCGTGTGCAGCACCAATGGTTGAAGTACCAAAAGGAAAAAGAGTGCGAGGAAGTAATCCTGCGTGCTGAGGGCAGCAAGTCGCGTTACGCGAAGTACCCTACTGGAATGGGGGGATTGCAAGAACGTGCTTGGAATGGGTATGTGCTCAACACCGCACTGGTCCCGTCTGCGCCGTGTTTCGGTCCTTTAAGCCACGGACACATAAGGCGGACCATCATCAGCGCGGAACCTGAGTGTCTGCAGACAGGACTGCGGTGTGAGTCTGGTTTGTGGGGGGGGGGGGGGGGGGGGGGGGGCGTGTTTTCCCAATTACTTGATAGCCCCCCGACTGTAGCAGTTGAGGAAGGTGCAAACTTGGAGACTGCTACAGTAGTCTTGCACGAGACTTGGGCACGTCGCGTAGGCAGGTGGGCCTGTGACCCGCTTTGAGAACCCTGGCCCGGCATGTGTGCCGTTTACGTCGGCTTCCTACTCATGGGGGACCAAGGTAGGCACTCTCACACCTCAAAACCGGACCAATGGGATAGGTCCGGCATGTGTGCCGTTTACGGGATACATGTCGGCTTCCTACTCATGGGGGACCAAGGTAGGCACTCTCACACCTCAAAACCGGACCAACCACTGCATGGGATAGGTCCGGCATGTGTGCCGTTTACGGGATACATGTCGGCTTCCTACTCATGGGGGACCAAGGTAGGCACTCTCACACCTCAAAACCGGACCAACCACTGCATGGGATAGGTCCGGCATGTGTGCCGTTTACGTCGGCTTCCTACTCATGGGGGACCAAGGTAGGCACTCTCACACCTCAAAACCGGACCAACCACTGCATGGGATAGGTCCGGCATGTGTGCCGTTTACGGGATACATGTCGGCTTCCTACTCATGGGGGACCAAGGTAGGCACTCTCACACCTCAAAACCGGACCAACCACTATTATTAGGCTTTTGCAATGGCTATCAAGGGTGAGCGGCATTTTTTCCGTCGCGCCTTCGGCGCGATGTTGCTAAAAACGCTAAAAATGTTGTTGTAAGCACGGCGGTGCAGGTGCAGATACACCAAAACCGTGGACCCACTATCTTAGGAATCACAGCAGCAGGGGAAAATAGGTCCCCAGGGCCACCTATTTAGCTGCCTGGCGAGACTGTCTGTTTACGATTTTGACTGTTTTTGGAGCGCGTCCCCATACGGCACCCAACCCCACAGGGAACCCAGAAGCATCCGAAAAGCTTGATCCAGACTGGTGTAGGTTGAAAAAACGCACACAAAATGTGTCGCCAAACTGACGGGGTGACCATAATTGACCCATAAAGGACCCATGAAGACCCCTCTTTTGCCGAACAAAGTTGTGGAGATGTGTCGGCTCCGCCCCAAGACGCCGTACATCGGCGAAAACGGCACCGAAACACCGCCCAAAACCACCCCATAGTATCAGTCTAAATCTGCAACCCCGGAAGCCTTCAAACTAATACCCTGGAAGATGCTATGAAGAAAAGAAATGAAAGTGGGAACTCTTGAGAGACAGGCCATCTGGGTTCTCCCCGCTTCTCCGTCTCGTTTCTTGCCCGTAACCGCAGACGAAAGAGAGAAAGCCTTGACACGTACTTAGCAGTGGATGATATCTAAACCAATGAACGCCATTGGTGGACAAGCCTGGTGCCAGCACCCGCGGTAATTCCAGCACTAGTAGTGTGTATTAATCCTGCTGCTGTTAAAAGGCTCGTACTTGGATACGGAGCTCAGGTTGCAAGGTGGCCCAGTTTGCTGGCACCAGCGTACTGCTGGTATTCAGAAGGCCCTCGCAGCAAGACCCGTGCTCTATGAACGGTGGTAATGGTGCCTTGCAAGTAATGTCTTCATCGGGATAAGCGTTACGCGTTCACCATACGCATGCGGGTCGGCCACCGATCGTGCATAGCCTTCACAAATACATTGTAGAGCAACCCGCAAGATTGGTAGTGCTGGAAAGAAACGAAACGTGAATGCCCGTTGTCAGCATGTTCGGAAGCTACCATCAATTTTTCTCGACAAGACCATCTATGTCTATTCTAAAGGCCAGAGGGGGGCGGAAGCGGTGACAACAAAAGGGAAAGGTGAACAAGAGGAACTTGCTTGAGTCGGGAGACGAACCGGAAGGGTCGATACTACACGAAGAAAGTGCAGCTTTCCAGGATAGTTAACCCTGTCCCCGCGTGAAGCGTTTCAAGGGTCAACCCTTCCTTCAAAAAGAGACGACTGCATCATCCGAGGCCTGTGGACATGGTCAACAGGATCGTCAGTGTGTCACCACTTCAGATCTCTGCATCCGGGTTGCGGAATGTTCACGCACATTGCATGGCAATAATAGCCCGGCGCACATCACCTGCAGAGGCGGCTCGGGCCGTCTTGAAGCGCGTTTGGCTCTTCACGTAGCGACACGCTTTCTTCGTTGAAGCGGCCCCCAACCCAACGGTCACTCGCTTTGCGACAGGCATTGGCTACCGGAAGGTTGGCACCGCTAGGTTTACACCACTGTTGGGGGTGGAGGTCAGGACAGTACGGCTTCAATGCGCAGGCTTCTCTTGGACTGCCTGCTGTTTGCAAAGTACTTCTGCGACGTGGCTACCCCTATAGCGCCCTTTTTTTACACCACTGGGTCCCTCGGTGTAGACAGTTGCAACACGCACCGAAAGTGCTGGCATTGCGGGGACTGCAGCCCGACTTACGCGCGCGTCATCGCCTGTGGAGGCGGCTTCAGAGCAAGGGCCAGTCTTGGAGCGCCTAGCTCCTCAGCTCCTCACGTAGCAACACGTTTTCGTCGTTGCAGCGCCCCCTAATCCAATGTTCACTCGCTTTGTGGAGGCATTGGCACCGCTAGGTTTACGGCGCTGTTGGGAAGTGGAGGCCAGGACAGAACGCTTCAATGCGCAGGCTTCTGTTGGGCTTTGCAAAGTACTTCTGTGACGTGGCTGCATGACCCCTATAGCGGCCTTCTCGGTGTAGACGGTGTGCTGACACGCGCCGAACGTGTCGGCATTGCGGCAACAGACCGACTTGCACGCGCGTCATCGCCTGTGGAGGCGGCTTCAGAGCAAGGGCCCAGTCTTGGAGCGCCTAGCTCCTCAGTTCCTCACATAGCAACAAGATTTCGTCATTGCAGCGCCCCCTAATCCCATGCTCACTCGCTTTGTGGTAGGCATTGGCACCGCTAGGTTTACGGCGCTGTTGGGGGATATGGAGGCCAGGACAGTACGCTTCAATGCGCAGGCTTCAGCTGGGCTGCCTGCTGCTTGCAAAGTACTTCTGACTTTCGACGTGCCCTATAGCGGCCTTCTCGGTGTAGACGGTGTGCTGACACGCGCCGAACGTGTCGGCATTGCGGCAACAGACCGACTTGCACGCGCGTCATCGCCTGCGGAGGCGGCTTCAGAGCAAGGGTCCAGTCTTGGAGCGCCTAGCTCCTCAGCTCCTCAAGCAACACGCTTTCGTCGTTGCAGCGCCCCGTAATCCAATGCTTACTCGCTAGGTTTACGGCGCTGTTGGGAAGAGGAGGCCAGGACAGTACGCTTCAATGCGCAGGCTTCTGCTGGGCTGCCTGCTGCTTGCAAAGTACTTCTGACTTTCGACGTGGCTTCATGACCCCTATAGCGGCCTTCTCGGTGTAGACGGTGTGCTGACACGCGCCAAACGTGTCGGCATTGCGGCAACAGACCGACTTGCACGCGCGTCATCGCCTGTGGAGGCGGCTTCAGAGCAAGGGTCCAGTCTTGGAGCGCCTAGCTCCTCAGCTCCTCAAGCAACACGCTTTCGTCGTTGCAGCGCCCCGTAATCCAATGCTTACTCGCTAGGTTTACGGCGCTGTTGGGAAGAGGAGGCCAGGACAGTACGCTTCAATGCGCAGGCTTCTGCTGGGCTGCCTGCTGCTTGCAAAGTACTTCTGACTTTCGACGTGGCTTCATGACCCCTATAGCGGCCTTCTCGGTGTAGACGGTGTGCTGACACGCGCCAAACGTGTCGGCATTGCGGCAACAGACCGACTTGCACGCGCGTCATCGCCTGTGGAGGCGGCTTCAGAGCAAGGGTCCAGTCTTGGAGCGCCTAGCTCCTCAGCTCCTCAAGCAACACGCTTTCGTCGTTGCAGCGCCCCGTAATCCAATGCTCACTCGCTAGGTTTACGGCGCTGTTGGGAAGAGGAGGCCAGGACAGTACGCTTCAATGCGCAGGCTTATGTTGGGCTTTGCAGAGTACTTCTGTGACGTGGCTTCATGACCCCTATAGCGACCTTCTCGGTGTGTTGTAGACGGTGTGCTGGCACGCGCCAAACGTGTCAACATTGCGGCAACAGGCCGACTTACACGCGCGTCATCGCCTGCGGAGGTGGCTTCAGAGCAAGGGCCCAGTCTTGGAGCGCGCGCAGCTTCTCCCGCAGCAACGCGTTTTCTTCTTGCAGCGCCTGCGCCGCCGGATATCCGATGTTCACTCGCTTCTTGGTAGGCGACGGAGGCGCTGCTTGGTTCGCGACGCTGTTGGGCGGCAGGGACGACAGGGCCGCCCTCTGTGTCGGCTTCTGTTGCACGGCCAGCTGCTTGCGGAGCGTTTCGATGTGCGCATCGCGGGCACTGACTTCTTTTTCGAGGCTGCGGACTGTGTCCAGGGCACGCAGCTTTTGCTCCTTCGTGTGGTAGTACAGATTCCGGAGGTCAACGAAACGCGATTCGAGAACGGCTGTGTGGGGTGTTGGCTTGCTGAATTCGCTTTTAGAGAGAGCAGACACATCAGAACAAGTGGACTTGGGGCAAGTCTCAGTGAAGCTGAATTCGATTTGAGAGAGAGAAGACACGACAGAACAAGTCAGCGGGTGTGGCCTTGGGGCAAGTCTCAGTGAAGCTGAATTCGAATTGAGAGAGAGAAGACACGACAGAACAAGTCAGCGGGTGTGGCCTTGGGGCAAGTCTCAGTGAAGCTGAATTCGAATTGAGAGAGAGAAGACACGACAGAACAAGTCAACGGGTGTGGACTTGGGGCAACTCTCAGTGAAGCTGAATTCGACTTGAGAGAGAGAAGACACGGCAAAACTAGCCAACGGGTGTGGGCTTGGGGTAAGCCACAGTGGAGCATCCCGCGCTTCCAAGCAAGCGTCGGTGACAGCTTTGTGAGGCGAGCAATTCAACATTTTGCCCGCAGGACGACTGGCCCGCGTCCGCTCAAGGGCACCTGCGGTCGAACCGTGAAGCGTGCCGGGTCTTCGGCCTGTCATTTCACTGTCCAGTTCGTTTCGGTCGATACTTATAGATTTCCCGACAATGACGATTTTGCTACAATCGTTGCGTTGTTGAAAGCATGAAAGGTCTTGTTTTAGAGTTAAAGTTCGCTTGGGGTGTTAGGTTCTCCGTGTGACCGTTGATAAATGGGTTCTCTTAGAGCAAGAAAGGGCTACATGGTTACGCTATTTGGTGCACGCTTTCGATATGGGTTATGGCTAGCCATGTCCGGACTGTTTGTGACCAGTGTGTTTTAGAAAGAGTGCGTCATGCGTACCTTGGTACTTGTCCGGGGCGACCAAGTCATCGTCTTTGCACACCGCTTGCTCAGCGAGCCGCCTCTGCTTGATGCAGGAGGCGATAGTGCCAGGGCCAGCCGACTTCGTCATTGGGGTCGGCGCAGAGGGGAACGTCCGGACCGGGGAGAATGACAGAATGCCGCCGCCGGTGAGCGAATCGCCCAGCAGGTCGATGTCCTTCATCTCGCTGAGAAAGCTCAGCTCCGTGTCGGTGTCCAACGACGAGTTTAGCGCCATGCTTGCTATCTTGGCCCTTCCCCGACGGCGAAGTGCCAGACGAGCTTACTTACAGTTGCCCTGGGGGAGGAAGACTTAGTGTTTGAGGTTGAAAGGTCCGGTGTTTTAGAGTCTCAAATATGGAAGGACCCGTCCGGAGGTAATTCTTGGGTCACTGATTTTGGTCTGAGGACACTTTGATCGTGTCATTCCGACCTTAAGCGGGCTCCGGAACTCGGAATATCTGGTGGTCTTGAGCCCAGGATTAGGTTTTGTGCAGAACGCGTTTTCGCGTTTCGCCATCGAGGTGGTCGCTTTTTTGGTAGACCCCCGGGAGCAAAGAGATCCCGGAGTAAAAGCATCTTCGATTGACCAAGTTGAAGGCGAAGATGGTGGGTGTATGGACTGCGATACTTCTATACCACGGGGCCCCTGCATCGCGGGCTTGGACCCCGTAGCCAGGCATTTATTACTCAGAAGAGACCATCCGCTATGATCGGCGTTTGCAAAAAGCCTGTGGAACGCCCCACCATTTGTGCTCGCTCGTCCCACCCACGATGCGATGATGTGCTGTTCGTTGCACGGCCGAGGCTTGGTGATTGTCAGAAAGCCCCTGAAAGATTATCTGCAACTGCATCCAAAATCCTGAACCGCAAAACGCCGCATTGATCTTCTGCTCATTGCATCTCGTGTCTACGAGCCTTTGACCATGTGGCGGCAGAGCCGCGACGATCAGAATTCTGCGTGTTTTCTGCAGGTGGGTCACTGCTTTTTCGAATCCCTTGCAACAAACTTGTGAGGTTTTCACAGTTTCACGGTGGGAGTTGATGCATCCCGAAAGGCGGGTGGATGGCAACCTCGCCCAAGCTCGTCCCGCTAGTGACATTGTCACAAAAGACGTCTTTGTACTTCTCCCTTTCTTAGCAGTGCAGTTCTCGTCAGGCAATACGGAGAGCAGAAATTCCCCCAGGGCTTGTAGGCTGACGCTAGCTATCCAGATCGTGATGCCACTCTCGGTGCGAGCGAGTGAGCAAAGGGTAAACGGGGCAACCACAGTCCTACATTTGCGCAGGGTTTTGCATTCACTTTTCTTCCTTTTTTTTTTGTTGAAGTATTCTTGTGTTCTTTTTTCCTTTGCGGCCAGTTTGGTCGCTCTTTTTCATGGTTCGGTGTGCTTTTTTTGACTGAAGTCGCGGATAAATACCCTCCCAAGAGCATTGTTGTATGGTTAAAGATAAAACACTGGTGTCACCTGAGGGGGGTAATCTCAGGGCCGCCCACGTGGTAAAGCCGTTAAGCGGCTGCCGACTTGTCCCGTGTACCTTTTATATGAGACGATGCCAAACCCCCCCCCCCCCTTTGCACCAATAAAAACCTTTTTGACATCACCCCATACTGGCCCCGAACCCCCATCTGTGTGGCCCAAAACGAGTCCCAAACGGTTTTTGGCGGGCTGAGTCGAGGTAAAGGGGTCTCCGAAGGCCCACGAATGGGCCCAGGTGGGTCCAGGTGGGCCCCGGAGCGGGCACTCAGCGCGAGGGGGAGAGCCCCCAAAAATGGGGTCGTTTTCGGGCCTCGCCACTACTCAAACTAGTCAAACACCTTCTGGCCTCCAGCGGGAAACCCAGACTTCTAAACGACAAGATCGGCTGTGTTCAGCCGTAGATAGCCACCAGCGGGTCCTCTTGAAGCCGAAGAATGCTCTCGGGGGTCACAGTTAGCAGTGGGCAGGCACACGCTTAGAATGTGTGGTATGCAAGTGCACCCTGCCTAGAATCCGGCTTCACCCGCTTTTGAGACACAGTGCTTACAAGGAAAACGCAGAATATAAGGTGGAAAAATGCAAAAGAACCAAGATGACGACTGTGAGCCCCCCGCCAACGCTAATCTCGGCAGCCTTTCCCCGGTTCTTTCAGAGATTGTCACCCACGACCATTCCAACAGCCCTGTACCGGGCACGTGCCCAGTCCAAACCGCTCACGATGCGTCGCCGGCTCGCCTCGTCGTCAAGGCTGTTGAAGGCTTCTGAAAGCCTACCAGAAAGGCGCATCCAGATGGCAACCTTCTCCTCCTCTGTCATTAGGGCGAGAAAGAAACCGATCAGGTCCTCACCAGAGACCTTTTCGCAAAAGGTCCTGCTGGCTACGAGTCGTCTCTGCAAGGACTGACCACGTCTCGTTTCCTCATGAAACGGCGACAACTTCTGCATTGCTCTCACCGATCACTCCACGAACTCCAGACCCGTGATCTTTGGCATTTTCTCCTCTCTTAGTTTCCGTTTTTCTGGGTCAACCTTAATTCTTAATTAGTATTGCTGGTAAAGCCGGATTCTAGGCAGGGTGCACCTGCTGCACCCACTCTATTTACAACGTGTGCCTGCCCACCGCAGGCGCTGCAGGCGGGGTGGCCAAGTAGGGCTATCGGTGACCCCTGAGAACATTCTTCGGCTTCAAAAGGACCCGCTGGTGGCTATCTACAGCGCAACACAGCCGATCTTGTCGTTTTGAAGTCTGGGTTTCCCGCTGGAGGCCAGAAGGTGTTTGACTAGCTTGAGTAGTGGCGAGGCTTTGAAAATGACCCCATTTTGGGGGCACCCCCCCTCGCACTGAGTGCCCGCTCCGGGGCCCACCTGGGCCCACCTGGGCCCACCTGGGCCTATTCGTGGGCCTTCAGAGACCCCTTTACCTCGACTCAGCCCGCCAAAAACCGTTTGGAAACCGTTTTGGGCCACACAGGTGGGGTTTCAGGGCCAGTATAGGGTGACATCAAAAAAAAATTTATTAGTGCAAAGGGGGGGGGTTTGCAAGAACGTGCTTGGAATGGGTATGTGCTCAACACCGCACTGGTCCCGTCTGCGCCGTGTTTCGGTCCTTTAAGCCACGGACACATAAGGCGGACCATCATCAGCGTGGAACCTGAGTGTCTGCGGACAGGACTTCGGTGTGAGTCTGGTTTGTCAGGCGGCTGTTCGTAGCTCGTCACAGCCAGGACCACCCGTGCTACTAGAGCACAGGCGAATCCGTCACGGGGAGAAGGCCCCTACAACCGTGTCTGAGCAATCAGTTAAAAAACTCAGGGCACTCGCCCTGATTGTGACTGCGACTCGCTAGGCAGCACTGACTTGTTTTTTTTTTTTTGGCATCTCATCATATGGTACGATGCCAAACCCCCCCCCCCCCTTTGCACTAATAAAATACTCCGAGACTAGAGGTATGCCAATAGCTCTGTCGAGCCAACCCCACTTTTTAGGGGGTCGGGGGCGAAGCCCGGGGGCATTTTTTTGTAGTGTTTTTCCGAGACTAGAGGTATGCTAATAGCTCTGTCGAGCCAACCCCACTTTTTGGGAGGTCCGCAGGCGAAGCCCGGGGGCACTTTTTTAGGGTCGAAAATATGATCTATTCCCTCGATCCAGGTTTTTTTCGACCCGTGACTGGGCACCGGGTATTTTGCATACTTCGGGCCTGGAGGCCCGGGTTCGAACCCGGCCGAGGACCTTTTTCCGGTCGAAAACGAATTTCGGAATTTATTGTTTTTCGGGATCGAATGTGCCCGAAATTTGTGTTTTGCCGAGTTTCTCAATATCTCGCGGTTTTTGGGTCCCCTTGGTAATTTGAGTCAGTCTACCAGAACTTGGCATCGCCCGAACTTTGCTTCTCCCGAACTTTGCTTTCACCAGAAGTGCAGGCAGAACTTAGCTTCGCCCGAACGTTGCGTTCGCCCGAACTTAGCTTCACCCGAACTTTACTGTTATCCCAACGTTACAAACGCCGAAAATCACTTTCGACCGGAAAAGTGCCTCGCCCGGGTTCGAACTCGGGACCTCCAGCCCTGAAGCCTTGCGCTGTTCACTCTGCCATCACGGTGTCATTTCCAGGGGGGAAACTTCCATGCCTTCCGTGACCCTTTACGAAACGTTCTAACAGAGTGCGGCCGGGCTTCGCGCGTAGAGGCAGCAGTTTGGGTTTCGGGGTCTAATGCGCCCGAAACCTGCGTTTTTTTGCAAAGTTTCTCAGGTTTTTGAGTCACCTTGGCCCGGCAGTGTGAGGTTTAGCTACAGTAGCCTATTGTGGAACTGTAGCAGCTTTCGCTGCTACAGTTTTTAGCTACTGCAGCTCCTGTAGCTTTTTGTAGCCTTTATTATCGCGGTTATTGGTCACCCAGTCTTTCGGAACTTGCCCGAAATTTGCTTCACCAACTACTAGAACTTTGCTTCTAGCATTGCCCGAACTTTGCTTTGCTTTGCCCGCACCAGAACTTAGCCTCGCCAGAACTTAGCTTCACCCGAACTTTGCTTTGCTTCACCCGAACTTTGCATCGCCAGAGCTTAGCTTCACCAGAACGAACTTAGCTTCACCGACCGGAAAAGTGCCTCGCCCGGGGACCCCCAGCCCTGAAGGCTTGCACTGTTCACTCTGCCATAACGGTGTCATTTCCAGGGGGGAAACCTCCCTATGGAGGTGGTCTCGGGTTCGAACCCGGCCGAGGACACTTTTCCGGTCATAATGATTTTCGGGGGTTATTGGTCTAATGTGCCAATTTTTTGCGGTTTTGCAGAGTTTCTCAATATCTCGCGGTTTTTGTACACCCCGGGCTACCACGCCCGAACTTTGCTTTGCCAGAACTTAGCTTTGCCCGAACTTTGCTTTCACCCCGAACTTTGCTTTGCTTCTCCCGAACTTAGCTTCGTCCGACTTTACTGTTTCCCGAACTTTTTTTTACTGCTGCCTCTAGTCGCTGGGCGCCGGACTTTACCGGCGCAAATGTACTTTGACGTCACCCCAGGTACCAGGGAAAGCCTGCTACACGGGAGCCAAGCTTCACGTGTTCGGCGGTACTGCAGAGCCACGGGCCTACGGGTCAAGTGGCTACCGATTTCCCAAACTAAAGCATCAAGGCTTGGCGCACCTTGGGGCTTGGCGCTTGCGCTGAAGTCAGCCACAGGGCAGAGCGGACGGGGTCGTGGCACTGTGCTGCCTCCGACTCAAGCCTTGCAAGCTGTGGTTGACCGTCACGTTCCTGGACCAGGTGCGGCCTTTTTCTTTCTTTTTCTTTCATTTTCTTTCTTTTTCTTTCTTTTTCTTTCTTCCTCTTATGACGGCCGCGAACCCCCATCTGCGGCCCAAAACGGGCCCTAAACGGGTTAAGTGGAGGTAAAGGGGCCTCAGAAGGCCCACAAGTGGGCCCAGATGGGGTTTCGGGGCGAGTAAGGGGTGACGTCGAGAAGTACTTTAATAGTGCAAAGGGGACGGGGGTGATTTTGGCATCGTCTCATATGCAGTTAGGTATTATGAACTACCTACTATGCAGAAGGAGTGACGCTGACACTCTTTCTGTTAGGTTCCCTCGTATGCTCGCCGGGAAAGGTCACTCCAGTGAAACTGGGTATGATACCGTTTCAGGCTGGGATTTCGGGGGCATGCCTCATGTGGATTCTGTGTGTACCTATCGGAATGGCAGAACTCGGGTGGTTCGTCGCTTCGTACCTCCTGCCGGATGTGGAGCCAGGACCCACAGAACCAGTAGGACCCCGTGGGGCTCAACAAGGCCCGCAAGAGAAGCCAATGGGTTTCCGGGCTTGCGACCCAAAAACGGGCCAAGAGGGGGGGCGCTGTCCTTCAGGATGCGACCCCCCCCCCGACTCTTTTTTTTTACATAAGCGCCAGCTTGAAACGAAATGCTCGACGATGCTGCCCGACAAAGAACAGAAGGAATCCCAAGTGCTGTAACTACCAAACCACGTGTTGAACGGACGTGGTCTACCCCTACACGACAAATCACACAAGCACAACAGGTCAAAGTCCTGAGTGAGTGAGAAAGCATCACACGGTGGTGTAAGCGAAAAACAAACCAAATTGTGTTTGCATTGTATTTGCCCCTTACCTACCCGTAGGGGGTGCGACTCCCGTTGTAAATCTTGTCGCGTTTATTATTTTCACCATTTTTGCATGTTTCTGAGGCACCTCCGGGTATTTTGAGACCAAGAAATGTGTTTTCATGAGGATTCTGAGGGTCCCCGACCCAGGAATCGATCAGAATCTCGCCCAGAATGGCAGAAATGGTGAGAATATAGTGAAAAATAGAGGGACCTGTCCGGGTTGGCAAAGAGGTAATCTTCCCTTCGTCGACCAGAACCTGCCATGCAGTCCCGGAATTCGCCTTTGTGGTCCAGAATACACCCCCTCTGGCCTTATTTCAACCTCAGATCCCTGTCAGCCGGGTCCAGAACCCACCCGGAATCCACCCTTCCTGGTCCAGAATCCACCCTCCCTGGTCCAGAATCCACCCTCCCTGGTCCAGAGTCTACCCTCCCTGGTCAGGAGTTCACCCTCCCTGGTCCTGAATCCACCATTCCTGGTCCAGAATCTCCTTCAGAGCCCACGGGTGCCGTCTGACGGACAGTTGGCGGACTCCTACTCGCGAAGTACGCCGTTGCCTCGGTTCCCGGCGCAGCTTCTGCTTCCGCGGTCACGTGCCACACCCGTTGACTTGTTTTTATCTTCTCCAAGAACCGCTTCGCCTCAGTTGTCGCAGCTCCGTTATGATTTTCTGTAGCTTTTCTCAAGTATAAATTCAAAAATTTGGGCGTTGTGGAGTGCCCCCTGGGGGTTTTGTCAGCATTTGACCTTGAACCGGGCCCAGTCCGGGTTGGTCTGGGGTGATCCGGGTTAGTCCGGGCTGATCCGGGTTTGGTCCAGGTCATCTAAACACCAGGAAGCAGCCACAAAAGACGGTAGCAGGGTCAGACTTTGCCTGGAATGACTCAAGATGCAGTCTTTTGTGCCCAGGGAGGCTCAAGATGTTTTCTCTGGTCTATTGTTCCTTCAGATTTGGGACCCGCTTGTTGCAATTCTAGACGTGGCTCTGTTCTCAATCTTCTTCAAGAGCCGCTTCGCCTCGGTTGTCGCAGCTTCCATTATGACTTTCTTGTGGCATTATTCGTATAAATTTCGAAATGTGGGCGTCGTGGAGTGCTCCCTGTGGGGGTTTCGCCGGCCTTTGACCTTGAATCGGGCCCAGTCCGGGTTGGTCTGGGGTGATCCGGGTTGGTCCGGGCTGATCCGGGTATGGTCCGGGCTGATCCGGGTATGGTCCAGACGCATCCAAACACCTAAAAGCAGCCACAAAAGACGGCAGAAGGGTCAGACTGTGACAGGAATTACTCAGGATGTAGTCATTTGTGTCCAGGAATGCTCCAAAAATTTCTCTACACTATTTTTCCTCCAGATTTGGGACTTCCGGTTGTAGAAATTCTGAAAATCGGCTGATTTCGGACGTCTTGTCGAGGTGGCCGAAACCTCCTTTTTTCACCAAGCTTTCCCTCTCTGTCGCACTTTTGGGTGACATTCTCATCAGCTTCTGGGTCACACACCCTCGATAACCTCATCCGTACGATTCTGGGGGTGAACAACACCCGCAAGTGCCTAAAAACATGCAAAAATGGTGAAAATAATAAACGCGACAGGATTTACCACGGGAGTCGCACCCCCTACCCCCCCCCCCCGGTGCATGGGATGGATGAAAAACTCGGGTTTTGGCGGTATCCATCTTAATCAAGGGGGGTATCCATCTTAAACCCGGGGGCACTGTAGAATACAGTGTAGTCGCCTTACACAGGGGTACCTCGAACGTGACGGTCAACCACAGCTTGCAAGGCTCGAGTCGGAGGCAGTACAGTGCCACAACCCCGTCCGCTCTGCCCTCCGGCTGGCCGTCTCGACGAGCTTGTGTTCAGCGCGAGCGCCAAGCCCCAAGGTGCGCCAAGCTCATGATGCTTTAGTTTGGGAAATCGGTAGCCACTTGACCCGTAGGCCCGTGGCTCTGCAGTACCGCCGAACACGTGAAGCTTGGCTTTCCCTGGTACCTAAAGTTAGAGTGTCAAAAGATTAGTATGGCGCTTCCGTTTGTTTGTGCGCACTAGCGGTTGGCTTGTGTTAACAATGCATTCTTAACACAAAAGAAATGGTCGTGTCTTTAATGGTCGTGTCTTTTATCGGCCTTTTTGAAGGTTCAACCCCCAAGAAACAGGCACTAAACTTCAAAAGTCGAGTTGTGCTTCGGGATGCTTACTGCCCGCCCGCCCCACTCCATGCGTACACGTCGGTGTCTCGGTGTCGTAACGAGCAACAGAGCCACGGTCGCACGAAGACCCCGTGTTATAATAAAAGAATCTGCGGCTTGGACCGGCCGCGAGACTGCGCCAACTTTTCGGGCACTGCGATTGACACTGACCCATGGTCGCACTCAACAGGTCGCAACCTCAGGAGGAAGTCCCCTGCAGGAACGACGGGAGTGGCCATCACGCAGCTGCGCCTTCACCGTGAAACAGCATTTCTGGCTGAGACACTCCAGCCCCTGTCGCATTTTCGGTGCCGTGTCCAACACCGAGCGACAGCCGCGCCCTCAGGGCAAGAAAACCCCGTGAGGGCTGAGGACGGGAGGTCTCTCCCCTGCACCTTCCTCGCGAAAACAACATTTTTAGCTGTGGCACTTCACCACCGCGTGCGCCCCTGTGCGTTTATGTCGAGCTTTGAGTGCACACGGCAGGGACGTAATCAGTGCACGTTGATGACTTGCGCGAACTCAACATTCCGCATTCAAGGAGAATGCTTGCAGCCATGGTTCATCACGACGCAGTTCAAGAGATCTCCCATCCTCTTCAAGATAGGTAGCCGGAATAATGCTAGTGTAGTGCGCGTGCGGCCTGAGACCTTTAGGACCTGCTGGTGTGCGCACGCCAGGTTGAGATGCGCGTGCGACATTATTGGTGCTGGTAATATTCTCTGTACATACGTACGCAACTTGTTTGTTTGTTTTCAAGATTTTCTTTCAATACGGATGATGGCACCTCTTCATTGTCGTAGCACCGAGTTGATGCACGACTCGTCTCGAGAAGAGATGAGTCGCAGCTCTGGCAGATAGAAGTAATGAGTGACCTTTATTATTCGCTCTTTCTCACGACCGGGGGGAGGAGGTCCTGCTGAGCGGACGTCATTACCGACTCACACAATCGTGAGCAGCACAAAGTCAAGTAGTGGCGGTCAATCACAGGGCACAGGGGACAGGGTTGGCACAGTGCTAAGTCTGACTCAAGCTTTTGCGTGCTGCGGTTGACCGTCACGCTACCTGAACTTCGTGTAGCGCAGTTGCTGCAGACTGACGCCACCTCTTTTGGTGAGCTTCGCATCAGCCGGCATCTGTTGCGGCGGTTGTATGGGAACACTACGCAACACGTTACATGTGGAGGTTGCTGCTGCAGGCTCAGGTGCTGTTGGCAGCTGTGTCAGGTGAAAAGGCAAGATCCGGGCCCCAGGATGGCTCTGCACACCAAAGCGTGGCTGCAGCCTCGTCGTGAAGCCGTGGTATCATGCAGGGTCAAAACCTTGTGTCTTTTCGGTAAACGCTGCCGCGGGGCCGACAGAGCCCAAGAAAAAAAATTGGAAAAAAAAAAAAATTGCAAAAATCACCGCAGTTTTTGTTCCAAATTTATTTTCGAACCCCCAATTTTTTTCTAGAAAAACTGGGTGGCCATTTTTTTTTGGGTCTAAATCCCTCTTACCAAAAAGACACAAGGTTTTGACCCTGCATGGTGTGCAGAAGGCGGCTTGGAGCTTGGTCAACCCCCAGGGCGCAAACCTTTTTCGCGACCGAGATTGAACAGTCGGGTTTGCCGGGGGGGGTCTCCATTTTCGGCTGTGTGCGCACCAGCGGAACTTACCTGCTTTGGTAAGGTTCATGTAGTACGCTGCCAACTACTAATTTTTAGCAACAAAGCATTGTCTGGGTCGTTTGGTAGGATTTTTTTTACATTCTCAGAACACATTGCGATGTCGCTCGAAATAAGAAAAGGTGGTAAAAAAGAAAGTAAAGGCGCATTTGCGCCTGCTGTCCCCGGCTGCTTCAGCAGTTCGACAATCACGCCGGCTGGAACGAGTCCTTGAGCGCCTTGAAGCCGATGGAGTCGAGCCCGACCACTTGCCTTTGTCCTAGAAGTGCTGATTCGCCACATCTCGCCCAGCAATGCAGCTGGCTTTTTCGCTAAATCTCGCCTCGCAACGCAGGGTTTATTCGCTAAATCTCGTAGGCGACGCCCCCTGTCTTATTCCGAGTGGCGGTCGGCTTGTACCGCTTGGAGTGGTTGACCTGCACGTCCGCCACGGGCTGGTCCGGGGTGCCGGCATCGGATTTCCGGCGCGCCGCGGCGGGGCCGAACGGGTTCTGCTGCTGCTTGCCTCCGCCGGCCGGCTGGAACGGGTCCTCCAGCGCCTTGTAGCCGATGGCCTCGAGCGCGTTGTCCGTGCTGAACATCACGGAGAGGAGTTCGACAGGCATCGCCGTGCCGGCTGATCCAGCGGCGGCCTAGCAACGCAGCTGGTTTATTCGCTAAACCTTGCCTGGCAACGCAGGGTCCCTTCGCTAAATCTCGCTTAGCAACGCAGCTGGCTGATTCGCTACACCTTGCCTGGCAACGCAGGATTTATTCGCTGGCAACGCAGCTGGCTTTTTCGCTAAACATTGCCTGGCAACGCAGGGCGTATTCACCAAATCGCGCCCAGCAATGCAGCTGGCTTATTCGCTAAGTCTTGTCTGGCAACGCCGGGTTTATTCGCTAAATCTCGTAGGCGACGCCCCCTGTCTTATTCCGAGTCGGCTTGTACCGCTTGGAGTGGTTGACACCTGCACGTCGGCCACGGGCTGGTCCGGGGCGCCGGCATCGGATTTCCGGCGCGCCGCGGCGGGGCCGAACGGGTTCACGGTCTGCTGCTGCTTGCCTCCGCCGGCCGGCTGGAACGGGTCCTCCAGCGCCTTGTAGCCGATGGCCTCGAGCGCTTTGTCCGTGCTGAACATCACGGAGAGGAGTTCGACGGGCATCGCCGTGCCGGCAACGCAGGGTCCCTTCGCTAAATCTCGCTTAGCTAAATCTCGCTTAGCAACGCAGTTGGCTGATTCGCTAAACCTTGCCTGGCAACGCAGGGTCCCTTCGCTAAATCTCGCTTAGCAACGCAGCTGGCTTTTTCGCTAAACATTGCCTGGCAACGCAGGGCGTAGTCACCAAATTTCGCCCAGCAATGCAGCTGGCTTATTCGCTAAATCTCGTAGGCGACGCCCCCTGTCTTATTCCGAGTCGGCTTGTACCGCTTGGAGTGGTTGACCTGCACGTCGGCCACGGGCTGGTCCGGGGTGCCGGCATCGGATTTCCGGCGCGCCGCGGCGGGGCCGAACGGGTTCACGGTCTGCTGCTGCTTGCCTCCGCCGGCCGGCTGGAACGGGTCCTCCAGCGCCTTGTAGCCGATGGCCTCGAGCGCGTTGTCCGCGTCCTCCGGCGACGACACCAGCGGGCTCTGCCCGTTGCTCGTCGCGCCCGGCGTCCGCGGACCCTTTACGGTCGTCGCCGTCCCGAAGAGCGAGCGGTGCGTCGCGGTGCCGCTGAACGCGGTCTCCGGCCCCGCGCTGTCCGGCCGCGGCTGCTTCGCCGCGGCGCTGTTGTAGCTGTGGTGCAGGGAGCGCTGGGGGGGGGTCCGGCTGCGGGGGGGGCGCTGGCCGGCGGGGGAAACCGAGCCGTTGTCCGTGCTGAACATCACGGAGCGGAGTTCCACGGGCATTGCGGTGCCGGCTGATCCGGCTGCGCCAAAAAATGCGGTGTCTTCTCCGAAGCCGCGGTCTATGGCGAGGGCTTTTAAATGGTCGCGCATCCACGCGTTGTCGTCGGCGGAGTCGTCGCCGTTGAAGACGCTGAAGTCCCGGTCTGTCGGTTCCCCCTGTTCCTTGGGCGGCGGGCCGTCCTCCGCGCTGAACACGTCCCAGTCCTCGCTGCGCCGCGCCTTCTCACCGGCGGCGCTCTCGTTCTCGGTCGACCCGACCGCCTTCATCTCCTCGATGTTGAACCCCGTCATCGCCACCCACGACAAGAAGTGGCGCGGCACCTCGGCGAGCGCCCCGCGCGCGAACTCGGTCGTGGACTCCTTTTTGAACTCGTTGTACACGATGAAGTTGACCACGTCGCGCTTCATCTTCGCCCCGGAGATGACAGAGTGCAGCTCGGAGTTGTCGAGACGCTCCATCTTCTCGAAGCCTTCCCGCTGTGAGGTGTGTTTTGGCGTCGGAAAGAAGAAGAAATGCGAAGCTGGTGCGAAAAGAAGAAGTTTTGGGCCCTCACTAGCAAGATCACTTCAGGTAGTTGTTTTCCTTTTTCACCTGGTAACGGCTGGTATGCCTTGAGCTAAGGATCTCCATGTGAAGCACGGACATGCAAACTGCGACCGTGGCATGTGTTGCTTCTTGCTCAGGCCTACATGTTTGGAACACATTGCAATGCCTCGAAATGAAAAACAAAAAAAACCGTACACCGCGAGAGTAGGAGAAAGTAGAAAGGGAAACTAGAGGTTTCGTTGACCGCACTACCCTGAGCCCAAAATCCTGGACGTGGTTTCAGGTGGCAAACTTGGCAAATGATCATGATCAGAAGGTCCTACTTGGGCGGTTCAGTTTCCTCACACATTGCATGTGGCTAAAAATAAAAAGGTTGCTCATCCGGCAACGTGACGGTCAACCGCAGCTTGCAAAACTTGGGCCGAAGGCACAGTGCTACAACCCGTCCACTCTGCCCTGTGGCTGACCGTTTCTACGAGCTTGTGTTTAGCGCAAGCACCAAGCCCAAGGTGCGCTACGCCTTGATGCTTTAGTTTGGGAAGTCGGTAGCCACTTGACCCGTAGGGTCTGCAGCACCGCCGAACACATGAAGATTGGCTCCCATGCAGCAGGCTTTCCCCGGTGCTCGCAATAAGGGGAGGTGTCGCTGCTCACCTGCCAGATCCATCCTGAAGTGGCCTCGGCCAGAGAGCTGCAGCCCCAGTCTGTTTGGGGTCGGACAAAATGGAACCCTCTGAAAGGAGATCGTACAACGTGATGAAGCTGATCATGCGCTTCATCTCCGCCCCTTTCTGTGCAGCTACTCCACAAGCCGTACATCGAATTGCAGTGAAGCCCCCCGGTAGCGATGTCAGAGCCGGATAAGAGAAATGAGAAGGGGACAGTACCTGCTTATCGGGTTGGCCCATGCCGACGATCAAAATGGACATCGGCAGCGCGGATGCTTCAACCATCGCGTGTTCGGTTTCGGTCATGTCGTCGATGCGGCCGTCGGTGAAGATGACGAGGAGCTGGTAGGAAGGTATGTCCTCCTGCCCAGAGGTCTCCGCGGACTTCATCACCTGCCGGATGACGGGCGCCAGGAACGTCGGCTCCCGCGGCTTCACGAGCCGCATGCAGTTAACGTAGGCGGCCACGATGTTCGCGGCGCCCTGGACCTCCGTGGCGTCTTCGTCGAGCGAGAGCGGGAAGCAGTGGTTCTGCTTGTGGCCGTCCGTCGACGCCCCGAACCCGTACACGGGGAACATCTGATCTTTATCGTACCGGCCGACCACGCGGCACACCCGCCGGATGGCCTGAATGTAGTCATTCGGACTGCCAAGCGGATTCGCAGGGTCCAAGAAGTGGAGGGACCGCGCACTCATGCCGTTCGAGGCCGAAAGGTCGACGGCCAGGGTGCAGTTGATTTCGAACCCCTTCTTGACGTAATCGAGGAAGCCGTACGGCGCGGACCGTGTGACCTCGTTGATGATCAGCTCTCCGGAATTCGTGTAGTCCGACCGGCCAATCTTGAGCTCGTTAACGATGGGGTACACATTCAGCCCGCCAGACATGAGTGCCGCCAAGCTCGCTTTGCAGGCACCTATCGAGATGTGTGCCCCCTGAGGGTCGTACGAAAACACCTGCGTCGGGAGATGGTACGTTTTTCTAGCGTTGATTGTGGATTAGAAGTACTCTGGCTGGAATCCAGCATCCGGGCGCTTCACGAAGTTTCTATTGATCAGATGTGGCCAAATCCCGCACCATTGGCTGTATTTCTTCGCAAGGAATTTGGAAGAATGAAGAATGAGGGTCGTAAAAGAACTCCTGCATCGGGAGATGGTACGTTTTTCTAGAGTGGAAAGTTGATGAGTACGCTGGCTGTGCTCCGGCATCCGGGCATTTGACGCAGTATCTATTGATCAGATGTGGCAAAATCCCGCATCAGTGGCTGCATTTTCGCAGCGAAAAACTCAATATGTGATGTGGCTAATTCCCCGCGCCAGGGTTGTATCTTCGCCAGGAAAGCCTCTACTTCGGAATCATCCAGCTCGTCGACAATCGGATGCACACTTCTCGTGGGCAATCCGATACAGGCTTCAGCCCGAGCAAGAGAGCTGCTGAGCTCGCTTTGCGGGCGCCAATGGATTGGGTCTCTCGCGTGGGGTTTGTTGTCGGTCAATCCGCACGCGGCTCTTCATGCCAGCAGAACTTCGCAGGGCAGATTCCAGGGTGAAAGTTGGTTCTTTTTTTTTTTTTCGAGGATCAAGGCTTTTCTCGCTGGCTGTGTGGAGACGCTGCTACCGAGTCTTATCCGTAGCGGTTTTGTCGACTACTTTTATGGGCGATGCGATCAATGTGTGCGCTCGTGTCCAATACGGGCGGCCCTTCGGGGGGGGGCTCCTCGTCCGCGTACCCCAAAGCGCCCAGAAGGCGCCTCAGCCCCGCCTCCGCGGTCCCTCGACGTCGCGTGCGACCTTGAGTACCGCCACGAGTCGGCGGTTGTTTGCGGTGAATGGAAGAAGCGACGGGACATCAGTCCCGACCACCCTCTTCACCCAACTCACCGCGCCCGACCTGTCGAGTTGCTTCGGCATTTTTGTTGAACGCTTACGCCCGCCACTAAACCCAGATTCACCTGTGTTTCGTGTGGGCTACAGCACGTGTACCTCCTTTGATCATTTGCAGCTGGCAGCCTCCTCATGGATTTCCTACAAAGCAGGTGCTTGTACAAAAAAAAAAAAAAGTTCTAGCAACGGAGTATTGGATGTCGACTGGCCATCATGTTCCTGGCAACTCGCTGACAATAAACGGTTTAGTAAATGTGTGATCAAGTCAACATCTGGACACAATAGCATTGACAAGCACGCCACAATCTGGTCAAGGCGCGACTTGCGTGTCAAGCTAGCCCAAGCAAGAGTGCCTTACTCCTTTTTGGCATGTTCTGGGGTGCTTGGGTCTCATCCCGTTGTTTCTCGAGTCAAGGCTCGCTGAGATTGACGCAAATCCGCAATGCGAGGGTTGGCGCGGTTTGTACAATTTGGGGGCAAGTTCGGGACTATTTGTGGCCGACGCCAACAGTTCACCTCCGGCAGTGCATGCTACTAATAATTATAGCGTTAATTGTGGACTAGAAGGTCTAATCTAGGTATGGAGGAGGTTGAGAAAGGTGAGAGGGTGCCGCTCGTTTCGGGTGATGTGTCACTCCGTTGTGAAACCTTGTGAAGTCCCCTAACGCGTTTAGGGGGTGTTTGGGATTGGTAGGGCGTGGTCGTTCTGCTATTATTATACACGCGACTACTGCCAAGATGAAAAAGGACGGCCGCCCGGAGATCAACTCAATTCATGATTGTACATCTGGTCTTCATCTTGGGATTTTCTTCTTCTTTGGGTTACGCTATTTCGGGTTCTCTTTTGTTCTGCTAGTAGTTGCAGCTATTCATAAAATAGACAATTTTTTTTTTTTTGTGACAAACCTTAGTGCCAGCCAATGAAGCGCGGCACAGTGAGTGCAGTTGTTGACTAGGAGGCCTTTCTCTCTCAGTTCTTCATGGTGCATGGAAACGGTTGCAAAAAGCGGTGCAACAGCACTTTCGTTCGTCTCTTGAACGTGTTCCGGCCGCGAGAGAAGAACTGGTAATGAGGCCAGTTTTCGGACACTGGCGGCGGCTAGTAGCTACCTTCAGAGCTCCTGGCCCCTCCCCGTAGTCGATGTTTTCATACGCTGCCGCCGCCTTCGGGTGCTTCTTTTCCAGGGCCTTCCGCGTCTTGTCGTTGTCCTCTGCCAGGCCTCCTGCTGTTGGCGCTGCGTTTCCCTGAGAAAAACTCCTGCCCTTATGCCGCTGACTCTGCGAAATGTACGGGAGAAACACACCTGGAGTTGAAGCGGAAGATCGTCGTCGTTCTTACAGAGCCTGTAGGCCTTGACTCGGATCGCGTTCCATGCGGGTTCTGCCGAGCGGACGACGTTCGACTTTGCGACGGGGATCAGCCGATTCTTCTGTACGCGGTTAATCGTCAGGAACGCGTTCGGCGTCCCCCGCGAGAACCGCAGGTTCTGCGCCGAGATCTTAATCGTGATCTCCTCTTGCACGTTGAGCGCCTTCTGGGCGGTGAGGACGATGGTGCCGGCCTGTCATTCGGGGATTTTGAGCGTTTTCAACCAAAAGTTCCAGTGGTGCTTATGTCGGGGGGAGGAAAATGATAGCTTGGTGATGAGGGGGATATTTGTTCCCTGTTTGGACAGAGGCAGAACGCTGCCTTTCGTCCGTGTTCGATGTTCACGTAGCGAAAAGGCGGGCGCGATGTTCTAGCGTTCATTGTGGTTTAGAGCGAGAGAGTGTGTGTGTTCTATTGAGACGATACCTTTTTGTTGATGTTGCTTGGGTGCTGCAGAGGAATTTCGACGGAGGAGGGGGAAGCTTCGACGAGCGAGCCGAGAGTGACCGTGCAGTTACCGAGAAGCTGCTGATCGTCCTCTTTGAGGGCGGGGTTGGACTCGTGGTACGCGAAGAAGTGTATCTCGTGGTCTTCAGATGTCGAGAAGGTGTCCATGATGGCGGTGATGAACATCGGGTTCAGGTTGTTTTGGACCGTCTCCGTCCGACCGAGGCGCTGCAGGTCATCATCACCTTCTCGATGCTTCGTGGGGACTTTGGCTAGAACGAAAGGGTCGGACTTGCTGAACTTGTCTTTGTCCGGCAGGCCACGGCACTCTATCGTGATCTCCACGGCGTAACCCTCGCCCGCGACGTCGTGCAAGAGTTGTTCGACTGCCATTCGTTCGTCAACCTCGGCTGACTCGATGATGGCATCGTCGTCACCCAGCCCGAACAGGCCGGCGCACATCCCAAGCACCTGGCCCATTGCTTACATCCGACCAAAGCACATGTCACACCGACCACTAGAACACTCCCACCCTTTTTCCCCCGGAGGAAAAAGGCGAGGAGAAGACGAGTCCACGGCTGGCGGGCGTGCCCTCCTCGCTTCTTTCCTCGCACGCGATGGGACAGGACGCAGCTTCCCCTTTAGATCTCGCGCGCGAAACCTGAGCGCAATGACAACGCGGTGATTCCTCCCTTTGGGCTGGTTGATGTTCCTTATTCTTCTTCTCGGTTATTCGTGGGATTCTGCGTGGGTCGTTCTAGGGTGAAGGTTGACGCGAGACTCGGACACGATCTTCGCCGGAAGCTTTCGACGAACAGTATCGCAGAAGAAGGTGGTAAGAGAAGTCGGCAAACTTCTGGATTCGCAGCTTCCGGAAAATGATTAGCTCTCACGACACCGACTGGGAGTGCCGGTGCACGTTTAAGTGCGGGCTCAAAGCGAAGGTGCCGCCCTCGGGTGCTAACCGACGGAGGTGGTCGAAGAGTTCAACGCCGTCCTTGGAACACTCAACGCGCACACCGACGAACCTCAACTCCGGCGGCTCCCGATTACTTCCGGGCCTTCTTGCATGCCCTGCCTGCAATGAAGAGCTGGGGAGATATTCCGAACAAGAGGAACCGGTCCGGAGAACCGGAATGCAGTGCAAGGGACGTGCACGCCCTCGACAGGGAACCCCGACAGGGCACAGGAGGTGAGTAGGCCGCGTCACGCCCAAGGATCCCGGTGTGTTTGACTTGTGTCTGGCATCCATGAGATTTAGTAAGGGGTTGCACGAGGACTCCTCGGGACGACTGGCAGGCCTTCAACTACCCTGAGCAGCGCACTGTGCACGTGTTGCCAGTAGCCGTGCTTGCGCACGTGGACGGGGACCACCGCGAGGAGGTTGGCAACTCCGATTTAGATCCCCATCCATGAGATCAAGCTGCTTTGTCCTTGCCACAGCACAGAGCGAACATGGTCAACGAAACGAGTAAGAAGCAAGCGCTGGATTTGCACGTTCAGACTGTTTTTTTTTTTTTTTTTTCTCTCTCTTTCTTTTTTTTCTCGCTGCCGGTTCATAATAGTGTCGGTTTATGTGTGCTTGGCGACGGGCTTGCTTTACTTTTCTCGTTTTTGCTACTGCAAGGGCAGAAAGAGACTGCAAAATAACCGAAAATAAGAGTCGCCGGCGTTGGCGTTTAGGGTGTTGTCGGCCAGCACCTTTTCAGCATCACCTGTGCCAAAAGGTTTCGTCCGATTATGTCCGTCTCTTACTTTGAAGATGTACGTGTCAGAGGCACCAAAGCAGATCGAGAGGAGTGTGAGTACTTTCCTCCTTTCTTGAGGGGGAAGAAACCCTTAGTTTAGTGGGCAGAATCCTGCCGCATGTATGTTGGCTTGATGCCAGCAATGAGTTTTCTTGTTTTCTGTAGTTCCTTCCTGGGAACAAAGCTATCGAAATGCTTTCGCATCAGAAGGATCTGCGCTTCCGCGCCTGAACTGAGTACCGTAAGGTAACAGTTCCGGCGTTTTCGAGGGCAGAAGGTGGCCAGGGGGTTCTAGACGTGTTCGCGTTGTAGGTTAGAGTTCTCCGGCTTACCGGGTGGCCGGGGAAAATGCTCGAAGGCGCGCGTTAAGCACCGCAGAGTACACCCTGCCTTGAAGTATGAGAAAAAGAGGGAGCCACGTAGGTCGTAGGCCCGTGACTCTGCAGGACCGCCGCACATGTGAACTCCGGGGAGCAGGCTTCGGTACGCTGGTGCTCTCGCATAAAAAAGGGGGAGGTGTCGCTGGCAAGCTGTCGGATCCCGAGCAGAATCAGCTGCTGTCCTGTGGAGAGCTACATACATTGTGAAAGGGCAACTTATCTTACAGCCACTCGATATATTCCCTTACAGCTACGATTCGAAGAAGTCGCGTCGTCGGGGGAAATGTCCAGTTTGTTTGTGCGCACTTCCTTCGAACCTGTTTTGTTCATCTAACGGGAGTGAGGATAGTACGCTGCCATCGATCTGTTTTCGTTCTTGACAAATTGCATTTGCTAGACACAAAAAAAATCATCGTTTTCACGGGACACATTTGATCCCTCAAAATGGGGTTCTTCCTCGGATGGCTCGGTTCGAGATGCAAAACAACCTCGGGAGAAACTCCATTTTTCGGGAACTGGTGTGGACACACATACACACCGTTCCTGCTACTGGAGGGCAGGAGCATGTCACCAAGCCGCTTTCGTGGCTACAAGGGACAAAGATTATGGGTGCTCTAAGGGAATCACCACATTTTGAAAAGAGTAGCTAATTGTTCACCGAGAATTGTCGCAAGCGAGGGCTCGCGGTAGGCCACTACTCGAGGTAAGAAGATTGCTTTGACTTTCTGCATCACCTTAGGGCTACTTTCTTGCACTACAGGCTGGGTAATCTGCAGTGCAGGCTTTCATTCTCCGGAATGCAAACGGAAGGGGGGAAACTCGAAACGGTCAGAGTGTGCAAAGTAGCCATGCGCGTAATAAAAAAGTAGTTCTCAAGGATGCAGAAAGTCAGGTAGCACGCAAAAATATTGATTGTCCAGATGCCTGCGAAAGCAAACTCGGCAGCTAGCTACTTGGTGGAGAGTGGAGACTTCTTGCTGGACATTCGCAGCATCTACGCGTGCATGTCCAAGCCGTCGGACTTGCCATTGCCAGCGCCGATTCACTTGAAACCAGAAACGCAGCGGCAAGAACATGTGCCAAAGGCACTCCCGCCAGGCTGAGTGGCGCGAAAGGATCAAAAAGATTAGTAGTTGGCGGCTTTTTTTGGTCCGTGCGCACCGGCTGCTTTGGAAAGCTTCATGTAGTACGCTGCCAACTACTAAGTATTGTTACCACAAAAGGTGATTGTACAGTTGTGAGCCCGCGAGAGACGTCACGTCCTAGCTGGTAGCTGGGTGGAGAGTAGTAGACTGTTTCTTACCCTGAGGAGGGAGACTCGAACGAACCAGAATCAACTGGCGGACACTCGCGCGACGAATAGACGTCTTGTCTATGCGATTCGAGACGCGTTTTGATTGGGCGGAATCGTTGACATCTGCGAGCCTAGAAACGCAGCGGCAAACCCGCTTGTGCCAGTGCCGATTCGAGCTGCAGGCCAGGGGCCGAGGGCGGGTGCATTACGAGCGGTGCTAGCAGCAGAATAGTGAAAGGGTGGAGTTGCTTTGAGCGGGCGAAGGCGAGGAACGCCCTGCAGCTAGCGGCTGGTGGAGAGGCAGGCAGAGACGGTTTCTTGCTGCGTCGTGACTGAGGCGTGTAAGAGAGGAAAGCCCCGGCGGGCACGTGCTTCGCCGCATCCTAGAAGATCAACGCATCCTAGGAGACAACGATAAGTGACACCCTCCCTTGTTCGAGACACTTTTTTGCTTGGCCCCTCTTCAGGCCCAAGCATTGGCATGTGCGAACCTGAGAAATGGCGGCAAGCCTGCGTGTGCCAGTGTCGTTTCCGTGGCACTGGCTGCAGAATACAGAGGATGGTTACGACAGTAAGCCGGTCCCCCCCCCCAACCTCCGAACTGCATCCAATTGCTGGCTATAGCACGGGTACACCACGGTCTTTCAGTCCATCCCTATCTCCTGGAGCTTCGTGGAACTGCTTAGCACCCTCTTTTGGGACGAAAGCAGTCTCTGCGCTCCAGCTGCGAACTGCAGCGCGTGTCGTCATTGCTCCCTCAAACTATCTACGCCGGTCCATCCCCTCCTGATAGACCATGATACCGTGATAGTTTGAGATTAGAATGCAGCATGTCAAGTAGCAATGACCTGCATTCGTCAATAAGCAAGACGGGTTGGAGGAATGGTTGTGGCGCAGTTGCTCCGTGCCTGCGAAGACGGCGTGCAGCTGCAGCAGCTGCTGCGGATGCTGCTGATGCTGCTGCGTTCTTTTTCCTTTGCTGCAATGGGCTGTGAGCTGTGAGCTGTGAGCTGGAGAGAGGAAGAACCCGTTCTGGGAAGCACTTCGGTTGGTAGGTTCGAAGTTTGATCGGTAAAATGTCTGGTATACACACTGCACTCTATTTGGTCATAATATTATGATGGGTGGCCCTCTATTTAATGGTCGTCTAATGAATTTGAGTGGATGATGTATGCCCAGTCTGTGTCCTGGTACATATAAATGAATTTTCCGGCACGCGTAGAGAGCCGGAAAAATACTCGAGGGAGTGCCTTGTGCTCATTTCGAAGGAGGCTAGAGGGGGAGAAAACAATACAACTACAAAGTGGGTATTTTTTGTTGAACGCTTACGCCCGCCACTAAACCCAGATTTACCCGTGTGGCTACAGCACATTTACCTCCTTTGATCTATCGCAACTGGCAGTCTCCTCAAGCATTTCCTACAAAGCAGGTGCTTATACAAACTCGGGCAGAAGTTCCACCCTCAGCACGTCGCGCATCACTAGCGCTGCGCTGGGGTCGCGGGTCTCGTACTCCGCGTTCTGCTCCTCGTAGGAGTGGAAGAGCCCCCCCAGGCGGAGGATCCACATTCGTTTCGGGGGACCGGATTCCCCGCGGCGCAGGCGGACGAGGTCACGGACCCGTTCCGTTACATCGTCCCGCCTGTCCTGCAGCTGTTGGTTCCCTTTGAACCTGTACAGCCTTCGGACTGCATCTTCAAAACCCCGCATGTTTGCCGCCGTCGGCTGCATTGTTCTCCACCGCTCCGGGTCGAGGAACGCGAAGTCGTCATCGTCGTCATCGTCGCCGACGTCCTGCCCCGCGACTGCCGCGCCATCCAGCAGCGCGAGCACCTCGCGCTCGTCTTCGAGGCTGCCCAGCTCCCGCTGCAGCGTCGGGCCCAGGCCCGCCCAGAACCCTGGGTCCTGCTCGTCAAAGGCGAGAAAGATTTCTTCCGCCCTCGCCCTCGGCAGGCCGGGCATGAGCTCGGCCGGCATCAGTGGTACCCCCCCCTCTCCCGGTAGCTCCTCTCCGCCTCTTGGCCTCTTGGCCTCCTTCTCCGCCTCGTCCTGCTCACGTGCCCTCTTCTGGGCAGCGCCGATCTCCCTCTCGGCGGCTTCAACTTCGGCCTCACGCCGGGCCAGGCCTGCCTCGAGATCGAGAAGGCGCTTCTCCAGGAGAGCCAGCCCCTCCGCGTCCCTCTGCAGGGCGTTCTGCTGTTGCTGCTTGGGGGGCATCGCAACTTGGGGAAACTTGGGGTAACTCTTTTAAGCCCGGCGGAGGTCAACTGACCGGAGCTACCGGGGAGAGTGTGCTTACGTTGTGTGGTAACCTGATACGTTCGTGTGGTATGCGTCGATTGTCTAATGAGCTTGAAGCCCCGCATGGGCGCTTTGTTCCGTGCTGTGGGCGCCGCCCGATGCACGCGGTGATTCGTTTGCGACAATAAAACCTGAGGGAAAAAGACTGCGTGTTTATCCCTCTCAAAAAAAAACAGTTTAGTGCAGCCGTCAAGAATAATGGATCCGTTGTGAACCAGCTTGCAATTGTACAGCAAGCTGGTGATGGAAAGGTCGCTTTGTTGCGTGTAGGAATAGTCGTTACGATTCACACCTGGCTCGGCTACAGAAGTTGGCGATACTTTTCGTGAATTTGGGGGAATCCACTATCTAGAGTGCAGTGGGTACGTAAGGTAACGCGGAAGTTGAAGCGACCGAAGAGGTCCACGCCGATATAGTAGGTTGGAAACGTGTTCAACTTCGACCGTTCCTGCTAGATAGAGATCTCTCGAGTTCAGTCAGTTTCCATGCCGGCCGGTTGTTCTGCGGTTTGAGGCTCGCCCGACGATTTGAAGGACTCAAGGTGCTTGATGACGGCTGCGAGGATCGCGGTGAAGGAGCGGTACTGCGAAGTCGGGGCCAGAGACGGCACCGTGGAGCACGCCTTCTGGACGAGGAAGATCAAGTCGCGCGCTGTGTCGGCTTTCGCCGTTTTGGCGACGGGGTCTGGGCCGTCGCCTCCGCCGTCCCTCTCCTCTTCGTCTTCTTCAAACTCCTGCAGCTTCGCCTCCGACTTGCTGAGTTCCAACTGCAAAGCGTTGTTCTCAGCGCGAAGGTCCTCTACCTGCGCATCCGCAGTGCGGCGGGCGTCGTTGACTAGCTCTAGACGCGCTAGAAGGAAGCTGTGCTCCGCGGCTAAATCTTCTTTTTCGCTCGAAATCCGGGACACGGTGCTTTTCAACGCGGACACGGAAACGGATAGCTGCGAGTCGAGCGACTCGCATTTGGCAGACAGCGCGTGGATGCGGAGCTCCTTCTCTTCGGAGATCAGCCGGAAGGTTTCTTCGAGGGCGGAGAGGGTCCGGTCGAAGTCGGTCTTCAGCTGCGCGGAGAGGGAGAGCTTGCCTTCGAGTTCGGCGACGCGCCGCTTCGCGGCTTCGAGGTCGGTCGTCTTCGCGGCAACCTCCTTCGCGAGGTCGTACCCGCTCCTCCCCTCGGGGATCTGCGCGAACATCTTGTTCACCTCCCGTTGGATGCCCGCGTCGAGCCCGCTCAGCCGCTTGCCCATCTCGCCCGCTTCCCGCCTCGCCTCCGCCTCCTTCCGCGAGCTCGTCTGCGCCCGCGCTTCGGCGTCCGCGCTCTTCGTCTTGTAGTACTGGATCCCGCGGTCGAACTCTCGATGGACTCTGTGCAGCAACCCCCCGTAGGTGGGGAGTGCCGCTGTCAGCCGCCTCGCGACCTCTCGGAACACCTGCAGGCGGTTGGTGAGCAGAGCGTCGCTGGTGGCGTCGGAGAGGTGGTTGCCCGCGGCTGGCTTCGGGCAGGGCCTCGCCCGCGCCGGCTGCGGCTGCGGCTTCGCGCCCGGCGACAGGCGCGGGTTCGGCTCGTCTTGCCGCACGGTTTGCTCGAGGGCGGCGCCGCCGCTTTCCCCGCCCTTGCCGCCGCCGCTTTCCCCGCCCTTGCCGCCGCCGCCGCCGCCGCCTTCTCCTTCCCCGCCGCCGCCCGGAGCTGGCGCCGGCCGGGCCCGCGGTGACGCGAGCCCCGCGCCCTTGACGACCATCGCCTCCTCCGAAGCAGCGGAGCCCGTTTTTCGGACCCCGCTCGCTCCGGCCTCCGCCTGGGAACCGCCTCCCGCGAGGTCCAGCCACGGGTCGACGCCGCCGCCTGCTTCGGCGGAAGCGGCGCCGGCCGTGTTGTACTGCAGGTGCAGGCACGACAGCTCTCGGGTGAGGTATCCCTCGAGGTCTGTGAGGAGCCGAGTCGTCGACGGGCAGAACCCATCGGCCGACGGCGACTGCAGGGAGCGGGACCTGTGCTTTTTCAAGGCAACCTTCGGCGCGTCGCCAAGCCCCGGGCTGGGCGCTCTGGAAAGGGACTGGAGCTGCAGGTTGCGCCCTGCTTTGTGCTCGCGGGAAGCAGCGGCACGGAGCTTCCGGGCTTCGCGGGTGGGGAAGCAGCGGTCGTCGGAGGCCAGGGTGAGGGGCGCTGCGTCGGGGGGGTCGGGTTGCGAGGGGGGCGAGAGGAGGAGGCTGGAGGCGGCGAGGATCCGGTCGACGTCGCCCTGCGAGGCCTGCGGGCCGTGCGGCCGCTGGGGCGGCGTGAACGGGGGGCTCCGCGGGGGGGGCTTCCGCAGCGGCGCCGCCGCGCGCAGGTAGGCCCGCGCGGCGGGTTCCGCGGCGGCGGCCGGCTGCCCCGCCTTCCTCCTCCTCGCGCACTGGCGCGCAGGCGGGCCCACCAGCGGAAGCTGCTGCCAAGAGGACATCACCTCCAGCGCCGAAGGCGCTACCTTGCTGAAGACGTCCATCCGGTCGATCGACCTTCTTTGTTTGTTTGTTTTTTTGCTTGCTTCTTGTGGACCCTGTTCAGCATTTTTGAGGTTTGAGGTTTTGAATGAAAATGGGTTCTATTGGTATTCCCCCCTTCTCGTTTCTTTCGGAGAGCCCCTGTGTGACCACATGCTTGTTTGGTATTTTTCCTCTGCTAGTAGCTTGGCCGGAGCCTGTCCTCGTCATAGGACGTGATGCGGGGGGGGGGGCGACGATGCGGTCGACGTCGCCCTGCGAGGCCTGCGGGCCGTGCGGCCGCTGGGGCGGCGTGAACGGGAGGCTCTGGAAAGGGACTGGAGCTGCAGGTTGCACCCGGCTTTGTGCTCGCGGGAAGCAACGACGCGGAGCTTCCGAGGCCAGGGCGAGAGGGGCTGCGTCGGGTGCGAGGGGATGGGCAAGAGGAGGAGGCTGGAGGCGGCGAGGATCCGGCCGACGTCGCCCTGCGAGGCCTGCGAGCCTTGCGGCCGCTGGGGCGGCGTGAATGGGGGGCTTCCGCAGCGGCGCCGCCGCGCGCAGGTAGGCCCGCGCGGCAGATTCCGCCGCGGCGCGGCCGGCTGCCCCGCCTTCCTCCTCCTCGCGCACTGGCGCGCAGGCGGGCCCACCAGCGGAAGCTGACATGACCTCCAGCGCCGAAGGCGCTACCCGTCCATCCGGTCGTTCGACCTTCTTTGTTTGTTTTTTGCTTGCTTGGTTTCTTGTGGACCCTGTTCAGCATTTTTGCGGTTTAAGGTTTTGAATGAAAATGAGTTCTATTGGGATTCCCCCTTTCTCGTATCTGTCGGAGAGTCCCTGTTTGACCACATGCTTGTTTGGTATTTTTCCTCTGCTACTTGCTTGGCCGGAGCCTGTCCTCGTCATAGGACGTGATGCGGGAGGGGGGCGAGGATGCGGTCGACGTCGCCCTGCGAGGCCTGCGGGCCGTGCGGCCGCTGGGGCGGCGTGAACGGGGGGCTCTGGAACTGGAGCTGCAGGTTGTACCCGGCTTTGTGCTCGCGGGAAGCAGCGACGCGGAGCTTCCGCGGCCAGGGCGAGGGGGGCTGCGTCGGGGGGGTCGGGGTGCGAGGGGATGGGCAAGAGGAGGAGGCTGGAGGCGGCGAGGATCCGGCCGACGTCGCCCTGCGAGGCCTGCGGGCCGTGCGGCCGCTGGGGCGGCGTGAACGGAGGCTCTGGAAAGGGACTGGAGCTGCAGGTTGCACCCGGCTTTGTGCTCGCGGGAAGCAGCGACGCGGAGCTTCCGAGGCCAGGGCGAGGGGGGGCTGCGTCGGGTAGGGGATGGGCAAGAGGAGGCGGCTGGAGGCGGCGAGGATCCGGCCGACGTCGCCCTGCGAGGCCTGCGGGCCGTGCGGCCGCTGGGGCGGCGTGAACGGGGGGCTCTGCGGGGGAGGGCTTCCGCAGCGGCGCCGCCGCGCGCAGGTGGCGGGCTCCGCGAGAGAGAGGGGGGGTTTTATAGCCTCCGGGCGACGATAGTCGCTGTCTTTCCCCGAAGCTGCGACAGCCCCGCAACACCAAACGACGCAGTAAGTGTTCTTCTCCCACTTCGAAATGGCTTCGATTTCCAACTTGCGAGCTTCAAACAACCTCGTCTGTGTTTTGGTTTCCTGTTTAGGCTTCTTTGACTGACACTGAAAGTGTCTGTCTGCTACTTTGCTGCTGCCTTCGGTCGGTGCCCGATCTCGTCAGGCGTGGTGGGGCATTGGTGGCTGCTGGCACCGGGTCACTTGCGTTGTTTGGGTTGAACAGCGATGAACGATACTACTTGACGCGGTTCCATCGACAGATAAACCCTGCTCTAGCATTTGGGCTGGCGATTCAAAAAATTAGTATGGCGCTTTCTTTTGTTTGTGCGCACTAGCGGAACTCATCTGCTTTGGTAAGTTTCATGTAGTACGCTGCCAGCTACGAATTCTTAGTACCAACAATGCATTGTTAACACAAAGAAAAGGCGGAGAAAAGAGGAGTCCTGGCGGGCTTGGTTTGTTCTCTTTTATTTTCCAAAAAAGGCTTGCACCGCACGGTCGAGATCGCCAATGAAGCGGCGCTCAAGCCTGCACACGTTATTTCTTTGAATTTTTTCAACCTTGTCGGGTACCAGGGAAAGCCTGCTACACGGGAGCCAAGCTTCACGTGTTCGGCGGTACTGCAGAGCCAAGGGCCTACGGGTCAAGTGGCTACCGATTTCCCAAACTAAAGCATCAAGGCGTGGCGCATCTTGGGGCTTGGCGCTTGCGCTGAACACAAGCTCGTCGAGACGGTCAGCCACAGGGCAGAGCGGACGGGGTTGTGGCACTGTGCTGCCTCCGACTCAAGCTTTGCAAGCTGTGGTTGACCGTCACGTTCCTGGACCAGGAGCGGCCTTTTCGTCTTCTTCTTTCTCAACCTTGTCGAATATGTATTCCCTATGTTCGTGGCAACGATGGCAACACGGCAGAACAAGGGCCATCTCCATCGTTATGCAGTTAGAATCCGAGAAGCGCATGTGCCCAGGGGATGCAGCAAGCCCCAGCACCAGACACCGCGGTCAGAGCACTTTGCATGCTTTGGCGTGTGGGTCGGCAAATCCAGCGTTTGTGCGCTTTCCGGGCCCGATTGTCGTCGATGCCCCGCAGGCTGTGCACGCCTCCGGGGGTTTCGGCATGCCACGTCGGCATGCACCCGAAAGCTCGTCGAGCCGTGACACAGGTCCAGCGTGGGCCACGTCTGGGTTCCTCTTCAAAAGAGTCATCGACGACATTGTGTGAAGAGACCTGCGCAGCACTGTGCATGTTTTGACCTGTCCGGCATCTGGGTCCGAAGTTCCGGATCCGCATGCCATCAGCACGTGTCCAAGAGCTCGTCGAGATGCGGCAGGTCAAACGGATCGCAAGGTGGGCCACGTCCGGGTTCCTCTTCAAAAGAGCCATCGACGACATCGTGTGAAGAGACCTGCACAGCAGTGCATGTTTTGGCCTGTCCGGCAGCCGGGTCCGAAGTTCCGGATCCGCATGCCATCAGCACACGTCCAAGAACTCGTCAAGATGCGACAGGTCAAACGGCTCGCAAGGCGGGCACGGGGCTGTATCCTGACGTCCAGCGTGGGCCACGTCTCATCGAAGACATCGTGTGAAGAAGCCGACAAGAACTATGCATGCTTTGGCGTGTCCGTCATTCGGGGCCCGAGGTTCCAGATCCACATGCCATCAGCACGTCCAAGAACCCGTCGAGATGCGACAGGTCAAACGGCTCGCAAGGCGGGCATGGTGGCTCACGTCTCATCGAAGACGTCGTGTGAAGAAGCCTGCGAAAAGCAATATGCATGCTTTGACCTGTCCGGCATTCGGGGTCCGACGTTCCAGATCCGCGTGCTGTCAGCACGTGTCCAAGACCCCGTCAGGATGCGGCAGGTCAAACTGCTCGCAAGGCGGGCACGGTAGCTCCATCCTGACGTACAGCGTGGGCCACGTCGCATCGAGGACATCGTGTGAAGAAGCCTGCAACGCACTGTGCATGCTTTGGTAAGTCCGGCATTCGGGGTCCGAAGTTCCGGATCCGCATGTCATCAGCACGCGTCCAAGAACACGTCAAGATGCGACAGGTCAAACGGCTCGCAAGGCGGGCACGGTGGTTCAACCAGGACATCCAGCGTGGAGGTCATGTCTGGATTCTTCTCTAAGAAGTCGTTGACGATATCGTGCGACGGCGTCAGGTACGTTGCGAACCGAAGCAACGGCAGCAACATCTCGGGAGCCGGCGGGCCGTCGTTGAAGAACGGCATATCGTCCAACACCAGCTTCAGGCCGCAGAAAGCCTGCAGATACTCGCCCTGCAGAAACCGAAGGCAGGCTTCCCGGATGGCTGGGTGCCGGTTGCACCTGTTGAGCAGGAGAATGTCCGCTATGCACAGGCTCCGTCGGACGTCAGATAGGTACCCCAGGGCCCTCGGCAGCATCATTTCGGCTGTCAGGATCAGGGCGGAGGCTGTCTCGTGCTCCTCTCTACTCGCTGCCACCAGAATCAGACCCGCGCACGCCTTGGCAGTGACGACTTCTTCCATTGTCATGCCGTCTCCCGCGTGATCAATGCCTGGCAGCTGGGTGCCGGTGAATTCTCCCGCTTGGACAGAGCGGAGAACTGACTGGAACGACCACCTGGCCTCGCCCCAGTGCTTTTGCTGCAGGTACTTGCGGCCCAGGGCCAGACCGTGCGCTTTGGCCGTCGTCTTGTACACAAGGTTGTCGAACACCTTCGAACTGCCACGCGCAAGCTGCTGGACGGCGTGGTCAGCCAAAAGGTCATCTGCAGCGCACCCTATCACGTCTACCACCTCGGCGTCGTGGATCAGCAGCACGCAAGGTGTACTTTGCACCCCGAGATGTGCTGCGATACTGCTGTTCTCTTCTACGTTCAGGTGCAGATGCTCGACCGTGGCCAGCTGCTTCATGCTGCTCTGCCGCCAGCATGACACCGCAAGACCGAGAGACACCGTTTGTCCTGTTGCGAGTGTGGTGGCGATCTCGTCAATAGTGCCCTGAAACAAAAAGAATACTAGAGGGACTGCCTTGTGCTCATTTCGAAGGAGGCTAGAGGGGAGAATACAATACAACTACAAAGTGGGTATTTTTTGTTGAGCGCTTACGCCCGCCACTAAACCCAGCTTTACCTGTGTTTCGTGTGGGCCACAGCACATTTACCTCCTGTGATCTATCACAGCTGGCAGTCTCCTCAAGCATTTCCTACAAAGCAGGTGCTTATAGTAGTAGTAGTAGTAGTAGTAGTAGTAGTAGTAGTAGTAGTAGTAGTAGTAGTAGTAGTAGTAGTAGTAGTAGTAGTAGTAGTAGTAGTAGTAGTAGTAGTAGTAGTAGTAGTAGTAGTAGTAGTAGTAGTAGTAGTAGTAGTAGTAGTAGTAGTAGTAGTAGTAGTAGTAGTAGTAGTAGTAGTAGTAGTAGTAGTAGTAGTAGTAGTAGTAGTAGTAGTAGTAGTAGTAGTAGTAGTAGTAGTAGTAGTAGTAGTAGTAGTAGTAGTAGTAGTAGTAGTAGTAGTAGTAGTAGTAGTAGTAGTAGTAGTAGTAGTAGTAGTAGTAGTAGTAGTAGTAGTAGTAGTAGTAGTAGTAGTAGTAGTAGTAGTAGTAGTAGTAGTAGTAGTAGTAGTAGTAGTAGTAGTAGTAGTAGTAGTAGTAGTAGTAGTAGTAGTAGGAATTGTTGCTGGCTTCTTCTGGCATCATCGCACTCGTTCTGAGGCGGGATCTGCAGTCGTTGTCTGGCGTTTCTCTGGCCGCACACACACTCTCTCTCTCGGCCTGGGCTCTTTTTTCCGCTTGCTCGGATCTGTTTCGTAGTGGGTCTCTCCCACTTGACGGGATCGTCCCGTTTCGCCCTGGCCACTCCAATCGAAAGAGAACGGTGAAAAACCAGTCAGGATGGAACTCACATAAAGAACAAACGAAGGGGAAGAACACCGACCATGAGGCAAGCTATGATCGCCGCTGGGACGACGTCACGCGGGGGATGGAGGGTGGGAAAAAGAAAGAGGAAGGTGTGACTGACATTCTTTGATCCTGCTGGGTCTTTTAGTTTTGCCAGAGTGACTGTCTACTTGAAACCCCGCCTCCTCCCAAAACTCTTCTGGTGTTGGTTTGGGTGGGTGCTCATCCTGCCATGCGCTTTGCTCCAATTCCCACGGTAAACCACAGGAATTGTTGCTGGCTTCTTCTGGCATCATCGCACTCGTTCTGAGGCGGGATCTGCAGTCGTTGTCTGGCGTTTCTCTGGCCGCACACACACTCTCTCTCTCGGCCTGGGCTCTTTTTTCCGCTTGCTCGGATCTGTTTCGTAGTGGGTCTCTCCCACTTGACGGGATCGTCCCGTTTCGCCCTGGCCACTCCAATCGAAAGAGAACGGTGAAAAACCAGTCAGGATGGAACTCACATAAAGAACAAACGAAGGGGAAGAACACCGACCATGAGGCAAGCTATGATCGCCGCTGGGACGACGTCACGCCACCTGCCCCCCCGCGAGTAAAGAATGCCCTCACCGCAAGTAAAAGTCGCTGTCGATCCTCTTCCGAGGCGTCAGCAGCAAGGGCGACTCTTGAAGGGACATCGGCCGGGTTCTCCTTCGTGCTGATCCACGAGATGGACCAGGAACATTTCAAATCCCGTAGTCGAGTCAACGCGTGCACAACTGCGTCATTCAATGATTTGTTCAGCATGCAGTTCTTCTTTCGTGCCACCCCGACTACGGTAGTGTTGTCGACATGAACGTCGACTGCGCTACCTAATACTGACGGGGGTAGCGCATCCACGGCTCTCTTCAGAGCCAGTGCTTCTAGCGTGTTGATGTGGTGCCGAGCTTCCTGCTCGGTCCATGTGCCACCCAACACGGTCAGCTCTGCTGTCTGCCGGTCAACCAGGACAGCGCCCCACCCCAGCAAGGAAGCGTCCACGTAGACCGCGTACGGACGGTTCGTGGACGGACGCGTGAACCTTCTGTTCACATCGACAGAATCAACCCACGATCGCAAATCTCTCCGTACGGAGGCCGGCACAAGCACAGTCTCTGATTGGGTGCGGGTCCCCTTGTTGAGGCCGTTCGTTATCCGTCGCAAGAACTTGACGGCGAACCAGAACGAGCCGGGGAACGCGTTCACGACTGCGCTCGCATGGAGCAGGCGACCGCCGAGCGATTCTAAATCGCCGGCGGTGGGGCTAGACAAATCCACGGCCCGGATCTTTTCGATCAGACGAGCCGCAGGAGAGACGGTCTTCCGACCGTGGTCAAAAGTGACCCCTATAAAATCGTAGCCCGAGGAAGCGTCGTTGCTATCCTCGGGCTTCCAAGAAGCATGGACCCGTGCGGCCAGCCGATCAAGTTCCTCGGTCTGGCAGAGCACTGCGGCACGGGACCCACTTATACGAATGTTGTCCACCCAGGCATGGACTGTTACCCCGTCGGCCGTGAATTCAGGCCCAACGAAGTCTGGGTGACTTGCTAACGTTGCTGTTAGCGTGTGCATCAGCTCTGGTGCACACGAGTGTCCCATCGGCAGCCTATTTAGGACGTAGGCATTGCCTTGTTCATCGAAGAAACCGAAGTTCTTTCGAGCCTCCTCCGGGACTTCGACTTGATAAAAGCCACAACGCAAATCACGCGTTGTGGCGCACTCGGACTCGACTACGTCGAGATACCCGGAGAGTGGGTATTTTTTGTTGAGCGCTTACGCCCGCCACTAAACCCAGCTTTACCTGTGTTTCGTGTGGGCCACAGCACATTTACCTCCTGTGATCTATCACAACTGGCAGTCTCCTCAAGCATTTCCTACAAAGCAGGTGCTT